>CAAKHB010001075.1:8289-34683 GCA_901007665.1 Aeoliscus strigatus
TCACAAGCAGCAAATCAACCGAACAACTGGTGTGTGTGTGTGTGTGTGTGTGTGTGTGTGTGTGTGTGTGTGTGTGTGTTTTTGGGAGAGGTAAACGTACCTTCAGGAGACTTCTCGTTACGTGACCGTCTCTTCACTTTTACCGTTAGTGTTTGGAGAGTTCCCGTCGTTCCAATGTTGCAACGGTTTCAAACACTTTATCAAAGTCATGGAACTTACGTGCCCCTAAAGTTGTTTTACTTGTGCGCACAGGGTAATATCTTGTTAGCGCAAGATAAAACGATCTATCCATCTGTTCATTAAAACGTTATTAATTTAATTCAATTACTTTTGCAACACATTTGCAACAGTCTCCCACAACCCACACAACATTACAGATAATAATGCACTTAATTACATATGATGACCTTGTCCTCAGTTTTTGTCAAGTTATTTTTAGAACACTGAACCAAAAAATATATAATTGAAAATATATTGTTGATTATTAAGTGAATGAGTTAATTAAACATTCAATAATGTAACCAATTACATGTACATATGTGTCTTTTGTAATTAAATTACATAATGTTGTCATATGTAACTAGTTTACTGAACAGGTACCAGCAGGAGTTAACCAGAAGCCCAACAGAGCAAAGATGATGGAAACCTCAACACATGCATTGTGTACAGGCCAACGGTGATAGCGCTCATTATTTGATACAAACTCAAGTTTTGCATTTGGACATGACCATCTTGGCTTTTTGTAGCCAGAGATGAAAAGATTTGGCAGCAAACAAGAGAAGCGGAGTGGTTCTGACCGAGACATAGGTCACTGTGACAGGGAATCATAAAAAGGGCTTTTTAACCTTTTCTCACACTTCTGAATTATTTTATTTTTAACACTGATAATCATCGGAATGCATGTCTAAATAACTCCCACTTCTCCGAGCTGGACTGATGGATCAAAAACCTCATGTTCAGACATTCTACAGTTTGGGAAGCAGCAGTTAATATACAGCTGCAGTATATTTTTACCAGACAGTGTTTGTGTATTTGTTGTGTGTTACCACTGTAGGTTTTCCCAGAAATGATGTTTCTATCATGGGATTTTTCAACCGTTCATTTTATGTTTTAATTCCATTTAAACTGTAAACTATGTTATACTTGGTACTAAATCTGTCGTGAAAGTCACTGTAAAAAGGAATGATATCTGAAGGTATGAAAAAACACTTTCTGTGACACAATATTGTACGCTACCTTTCAAAAGTTTGAGGTTGGTTAGACATGTCCTTATTTTTGAAAACAAAACAAAACGTTTTTTTTTTTCAATGACAATATCATTATTTTAATCAGAAATACAGTCTAGACTAGGCGTTGTTGGTGTGATAATGACTAGTTTAGCTAGAAAACAGCTGGTGTTTAATGGAATATAAAATCGGTGTACAGAGGCAATTTTCAGCAACCATCACTCCTATGCTCTAATGCTACACTGTGTTAGCTAATAGTTTTAAAAGGTTGACGACGAGAAAACTGTCGTGCAAATTTGTAAGCACAGCTGGAAACTGTTGAGTAGAGAAAAAACAAAACAAAACTGAAATCGTCATGAAATTGTCTGGGTGACCAACAGTAGTATGTGTAATAGATTCGTTAGCAACAGCCGATTAATAAAACTACTGCAAAATACTCTTTGTTTACTACCCAGTCTGTACAGCCATACTTTACTCTAATTGGATAAGAGACACGCTTGTCAAGAAACGCCTCCAATGGGAGGCGTTAGACGCTGACGTGTTCCTCCTTCTGGACCACCCAGCGGAGTCCCCGGATGTGTCCTTTGGAGAACAGCAGACTCGCTCACGTGCAGAAAACCAAACACACGCGCAGCGTCGACTCATCGCTTGTCCACCAGGTCCCGGAGCAGACAGCATTGGTAAAACTCGGACTCTCGAAAGACGGCAACCGTTTTCCGTTAGCCGCGGTAACACTCACGTAAGTCGTGTTTTATGACACGTTTGGGTCATGTCATGTCTCCCAACAACCCCGTTTTATCGGCGGTCCGGCTGGCTATCTTAGTAGCTAGTAGCTAGCCGGCCAACATTAGCTAAATCAACGGTTCTTCATCGGGAAGATGACGTATTGTTGACTGACCGGGTGGTTAACTTAGCCCGTGAGTCAAAAGTCCCTTGTTGGATGAGCTGACGTGTTTTTGACCGTTTTGTTTGTCCGGCTGTGCAGGGTCTACCGTCGTGGGTTCGACAAAAATCGAAACATTTGTTCCAGTTAAACACGACTGAGTCACTGTGGCATGAGCTCGAGCTCCACTAGAACAACACTAGACCGCTTAGTGTTTTCAGATTTTCAGAGATGTTCATTTTTTTAAAAAGCTCTTCTCAGATGCCAACTACATTTGAAGTGATGAAGTCAGCTGTCTGCTACAGGATGAAGCTTCCAGGTCTAAAACATCTGTGAAGCAAATGAATGTGTGTTCTTTCCAGTGGGCAAGGAACAGTGGTCTTGGTGTGAAATGAACCATCAGACAGGCCTTAACAGCCACAGAACGTCTGTGAGACATTTGGGACACCTGTTGGTTATGCACATCAATACTCAATGAGGGAATATTACAAGAAATAAGACTTATGTCTTATTTCTATGTGTCAGGATAACAAGGGCTGTTCCTCACTGAACAGTCACCTCCCCTTGACCTGTGTGTGTGAAACAGTCTCTGACCTGCTCATATTGTGTGTGGTGTGTTGTCAGGTGAACATCATCTTGTGCGACATGGCGGAGGGAGGCTTTGACCCCTGTGAGTGTGTCTGCACCCATGAATACGCAATGAGGCGCCTCATCAACCTGGTAAGTCAGAGGATTTCACGATGTCCGTGGACGGTCGAGGTACTCACACCGAAATAAGTATCCTATTGTTTTTTATGTTTTTTGCTGAAGAAAATTGATGACTGAGCTAAAAGGTGCAGCGATAGAATCAGTGTCTTCATGGGTAAAAGGAAATAGGAAGCTGCCTGGTGACAGAGTCAACATATCCTGGTTCCTGCTCAGTGTTTATCTGAAGGATCATTCAAAGATGATTGACTACGTGGCGCTGTGGTGGATGTCGGAGCACTTTGTCCTTTAACTCAGGAAAGTAAATGAAGAGCTCTAATGTTTGTTTGGATTGTCCTGATGAATACCGGTGGTCACGTTGTCAGTTTCCAGGTGACCTCATTGTCTCAGTGGTAGTTTGTATTGGGAGGTGCAGTCGGCGCAGACAGGAGGAACAGCCGCCCTGGGGGCTCTGTGGGTTGTTTGCTGCAGGAAAGGGTGTTGTCCAAATACTGACAAGTTCTCGCCAGTCTTCCATGTGCAGCACGTCTTCTTCCTCGTAAATTAAATTGTGGAACGTTTTCTCTTTCAGCTCAGGCAATCTCAGTCCTACTGCACGGACACAGAGTGCCCCATGGACCGTATGTATGAGCTCTTCCTAATGCACTGCAACTATTGGTCAGAACAGTCAGACTGTGTTTGTGTCCAGTGCCAGGACCAAGTGTGGGAGGGGGTGCTGATCTAACCTTTCCCATGGTCGTGATGGGATGGATGGTCCTGGCCTTGCTCCTGTTCCTGCTGCGGCCTTCAAGTCTCCGAGGTTCTCCCACAGGGAAACCCACCGGACCCCACAATGTCAGTTCTGATTATACTGTGGATCAGCAAAGCTTCATCTCAGTGTGTCTCGGCGTGTAAGGCAGTGGACAGTGACTCAGGTCATCAGTGTGTCTGAAACACCAAGAAGCCCTTAAAAGTGTTTGAGTGTTTAAGTGAAAACATACTGTTTCACTACACAGTTCCGCTTCGACTGACTCTACTCAGTTTGGTTCCTCGTGTATGTGAATGTTATGAACCATCCAACCATAAGACCGTATGGGTGGTGAATGCAGTCATCATTTTTAGGTGGATAGTTGCCTTTATCGACGGTGTTCATGTGTCTGTGCTACCTCAGCAGATGGACAGATATGTTATTAATCTCTGTGAGAAATTCACATGCAACAAGACCTTAACAGCAAGATTGTCTCTACCATAGACTGTATAAAAGAAACGGACAGTGCTTTATGAGTGATGGTTTACTTCTTTGACATATTGTCATCCTATTTTTAATTCTTTTTTTTTTTTCACCTTGCAGAGCGATCGAAGAGAGCCCCCGGCCCCACCCGTTGACTAGCCACAGAGCCATGCGACCTGCACTCCTCCACCTTCTCTGCCTGGAGCGTTCTGCTCCGTGAGCCCCAAGACCAGCTCCGTGTCAGCCTCTATTGTTTGTTTCACGTTTAGGGGTAAACCTGTCTGATTCATGTATCTATGACCCAGTAGACTTTCTGTGCTGACGCAGAAGTGCTTCTTTGGGTATAACTTGACTTAAATGCAGTCCAATTCAATGGCTCTGCCCCCCCAAAAATGATTTGAAGAGCTCTTACGTGGGATCACATTAGATTTTATGAAGCCATGTATGCAGCCATGGTCCTACGACTCATTGTGTTTATCAGTCTGTCTCTTCATTCCAAGGGTGAGTTTGTGGCCATTCTGTAGAGAACCACAGTCAGAAATAAGGAATGTGTCACATCCATATATAGATCTTAGAACACTGTTCTAAGACTGCTTCAAACATTCAGCTCTGTGCTCTCTCGGCAGTCCTGTTGATGTATCAACTCATATTTTAGTCAGATACTGACGAAGTGGTGCACACGCATAGCAATGTTTCAATAAGTTAGTGTGATTGAGCTCGTATGGATCATCTGATTTGATCTGGACCACATGATGACGTACTCCCCCTGGAAACAAACCTCTCCATCAACTGTCTAATGTGTTTCCAGTCAGAGCAGCAGGATGCAAGTGATTCATGTGTGGTTGTTAAAGGTTTGTGAATTGACAAGTGGATTTTAAATGTTGCTGTGTTATGTAAAATACATTGACTGTGTGTGTGCGCGCATTCGCACTGTTTTCTTGGATTGATGGGACCATCCTTGTCTCACATCAGACAAAGGAAGCTGGAGCAGCCTTGGTCTTTCTGTGCAAGTGTAAAGTTTTTAGTTCTCAAACTTCCTGTGAAGAACACACTTGTTTGTTTGTTCTTGTGTCCGGTATTGGACGGGGGAAGAAGGAATGTTCCACAGAAACATGCTCTTCGTGTTTTTGAGGGACACGAGGGACAAAGCTGAAAGGAGAAGAAGATGGTTCACAACACTAGGATATGTTGTTGCATTTCATTAGTTTGTTTGGAGATTGTCCCAGTTTTCTGATACATGACGAATTTAATGTCAATGTCAAAGAGGTTTATTTACAGCATGGAAGCAGAAATGTATAATAAAGACCAAAACGGTGGAGGGAAGTTGTTGACAGGTGAGATCATGTGGAATATATCACATGTAATAAACCAACTGCAGTCTCAGTTATCAAAGGAACGAAGGAGGATCAATGCATATGCAAATATTGTATCAATGTTGGGCTTTGTATGTTTTTCGTCACTGAACTTTGAGCAGTTATTGATAAATGGGGATAAATCTGTGTGTGCCCTGTGAGATCACAAATGTAAAAATCTGTCCTTTTTTATGTATGAAAGAGTTCTGACCTAGAAATGATTGACAACTGTGGTAAAAAGTGAGTTGCTACCAGCGGTCATGTGTCATCCTTATTTCTTCATCAGTGAATGTAGTGTGAAATCCTTTGGACAACTTCTCTCAGCTTTCTGGACTCTGGTGATGGCAGACAGTCAACCATGCTTGTCTGGTTGTCGGTTGTCTCTAAGGAGCAGAGAGCCTCCATTCTAGATTGTTGAGATGTGATTAAGTGTCCAGTGCCATCGAAGACCTCAATTTACACTGCTGTTATCTAGGACCAAAAAGGGCTTCAACTATGCACTTTTCCTCTAACAAAACAAATAAAGGGATTCAGTCATGCTGCTTGGCCCTGGTTTTTAATCTACATGTGAATAATGGTTGTGAAACCATGAATTTTCTCCCCTATCCTAGTAACACATTGTATATACCACAACTTATATTTAAAAACAACATATAGTAGACATATGTACCATGTATTCTCTATGCCTGGCACAGAAGTGACATATGTTCAGAGAATTTGAATTTATAGAAAAATTGACTCCAGCACACCTGTGATTCGTAACTGGATTAATGAATTAATCTGTTTAGTTTTCTTAAGGAGGACTGAAAATGATGCAAATTAAAATTGATAAATTGAACAAATATATCTATGTAATCAATAATTACAAAACAAATAAATTCAATTTCTAATCTATATGTCATATTCTGTCCTCCATACTATCTAGGTTTTTGTATATTGTATTATATTGTAAATGTAAATGTGTTCCACATATGCATGTTTGTGTGTGTATCATTTACTCTTTAGAGACTGTCTGCTGTAACACCACAATTTTGCCTTCGGGGCTTAATAAAGTACTCCATCCATCCATCTAGACATCCGTCCATCCATCTATCCATTCCTCTGTCGATGTTTTTCTCTCGTCAAAAGTCAGAAAAACGCGCATGCGCAGTACGTAACCGGAAAACCGCGTCTCCTCGGCAACCATCAAATCTGCTGGAGCAACCAACGTGGTTTTCGACAGTCCTGTTGTAAACTGCATGGTATTTGCTCACAATGTGTATCGAAGGGTAATTTTTTTTTTATTACGTGGCAATTAAGAACTAAACTGAATGTTAGTTCGTGATTAATCACAGCACAATACGCTGAGTAGCCATAGCTAATAGCTAGCAAACACCAGTTAGCATGCTAACACAAAATGAACTGGGAGTCCAGCACAGTGGCTTACACAAACAGCCCTAAAACAGCGACAAGAACAACTTTTCAGGTGGGAAACGTAGTCGTTTAGACTGAATAGCAGCGAATGTCGGCCTGTTGGGACTGTGCTCATGTCAAAGTGGTGGTGTGTGATCGTAGGATGAGCTGCAGGCTGCGGTGTCTGCGAGAGCCGGCAAACCGGAAGCTGATCCGTACGTCTTCAGTGATGATGACGATGGTAAGATGAACAAATTGACGAGTTTTTAGTTGAATGTCAGACTCTATGGACAAGGCAGAAATGCAGTGTCTGTCCATGAAAGTGTCGTAGACAGTGTTGTCCGTCTCCTTTCTGTGTGACTAAGTGTGTGTACCCTCCATTCTCATGTACAGACTCGGTACATGATTTCCCTTCAGCTGCTTTGGTGACACTCGTACTTGTTTTTGTCACATCACATCTACCTGATTCTGCCCAAATACTGCAGATCACAAAATGTGTTGTTCACTAAATCTGATCTTCTTATACATCATAATCCTTAACGTGCTTTAAAAACAAATCAGAAACCGATGTTCATTGGCTCCATAATGCTTTGAATTACATAATGACGGGTTGTTTAAAGAAACCCTCCTTTACATGAACACCCTTCACTGCTCATTGGTTGTATTAGTTGACCATAAACACAAAACCATTAACTATCTTAAAGTTTCACGCTGTTCATGCTGCAAACTGTCCAGTTTTCAAGGTGTGTACGTTTGTAACTGAAGCGTTTGTTCACCGTGTCGTCTTTTTAGCTGTATGTCTGTTTAGAGAAGCAGAAAAGCAAATAACAGTGTCATTAAGCTGTTTCCCATAAATAGCGATTGTTTGTTTTTTCCATTAACTGACTGTAAAATTGCTATTTCTGTCTTTCACAGATTTCTTCAACAAACTGCTCAAATCAAGGAAAAAAAGGTCTGACACTTTTAAGGCTGGAAAGAGTAAAAACACAATCAATGACTTTGAGCTCTCGGACGACGAAGGCAAACATGGAAGAAGGAAGAGAGTTTCTTTTCTGAAAACCCAAAACATCATCTGTCCTTCAGCGGAAACAGCAGCATCTGAGCCACATGAACGTGAGCCGACGGACTCTTTTTCCTCACAGCACTCCTCAGATATCCGTGAAGAGGACAAACAGTGCAAAAGCAATGACCTGGATTCCTCCGGCCCTCAAACCACAGGCCACAGTCCAGGGGAACCTCTGTCATACCAACCATCAGATGATAGTCTCCTGGACGTGCCGCTGCCACCACAGTCCGACGGCAGCGAGTCTCTGTGTCTCCGTGCTTCTGAAAGCAGAGCAGAGGACAGAGGAGACTCTAACTATTTGGTTAAGGAGGTGGAGCCACCCAGACCCAAACCGAGGCAAAGGACTCTGAGACTGAGCCGACAAGCTCCAGAGAAGATCAGTCAAGATGCAGAATCTGATGATATCGGCAGGCCCCAGACCTCCTCCACATCCCTCCCCCTCTCCACCTCCTCATCCAGCAACATCACTAAAGTCTCTGCACCACAGAGCCCACACGTAGGTCTCACCGACATCTGCTCCACATTTTAAAGATGCAGATATGTTCCACCCAGGATCTGATTGGAGTTGTGTTGCTGTGTTTGCTGTGTGTTTCTGTCTCAGTGGACCGAGGGGGGTTGCGCTTCCAGTCTGAGCGAGCCGTCACAGCAGTTCACCATGTCCACATGTGGTTCTGACTCCAGAGGTATTTGTTCAGCACCAGAACGCTACAGACAGTTGTGGTAGAACTGTTTACATGTGTTTTGTCCTTTTTAGATGGATTTATTTCAGATGACGGCAAAGAGCAAGAGAGAAAGTTCTCTACGTCTACGTCTGACCTACACGTAAGACATTCTCAGACGCCACCTTCCGCCACCTTCACTCTCATTGTTACTATCGTGCGGTTTGTGTTTCAGAAGGAAGGAGATCCTTCAGTCGCTGAACTCACTCATGTTCATGACAAATCAGCTGGTACTCAGTGTAAAAGCAGTGCAGGCTCCCGGAAAGTACAATCAAAGTACTTGGGAACACTCAGAGTTCTGGACAGTAAAGTGTCACCAGAGTTGCAACCACAAGAAGTAAATTCCCTCAGAGCCGCTGTTTACCAGGTCAGTGGATGATGAGGATCCTCCGTCGTCCGGTAGGAGGGAGGGAAAGCCTTCCTGAGGAGTTGAGACTCTCCTGTCAACTAAACACTGCCTTAACTTACTTGACCCAGGAATGGCTCAGAAAGAAGAATGAACAGTCCAGGGAGAAGATGGAGGTACTCAAGAGGGAAGCAATCCTCAACGAACACAAGACAAAGGTAAATAATCAGACGGAAGGTGGCGCACGACCGACCGTCTGAAGACGAGTCTGAATGAGGATATGAATGGGCTGATTTTTGTCTTCTGTCCGAAATCATTAAAGGAGGAAGAAGCTAAAAGGGAAGATGCTGTAGCCTCATATGAAGCTTGGAAAGAAAAGAAAGCAGAGGATCTAAAAGCAAAAGCCAAAGAAAAGCAAAATAGGATGAAAAAAGAGCAAAGCGCGATCGAGGAGAGAGAAGAGAAAAGAAAATCTGCGAAACAGGTTTGTGGAGGATTCTCCACTGAAAAATATGGAAAACTGTCGGATGGTGGAATGTTAGCTCATCCCGTCTTTATACTGAAGGTGTTTGAAAAGTGGAAAAGTGAGCACGATCGTTTACTCCGAGAGAGGTGCAGGAAACAAAAAGAGGCTGAGAGGAAACTGCAGCAAAAGAAACAAGAGGAGGGCGAACGACGAAGGAGCGACAGCAAATCAGCCTTTTCTGACTGGTGACTGTTCATGATTTCGTTTTGTGTCTGTCTGTTTTCTTGGATTAATGGGACCAAACCAAAGTTCGTCTTCCTTCGCTGATTTCAGGTATGAAAAGAAGACAGACGTCCTGCACAACAAAGTTACAACAGAACGCAAGGAAAGTAAAAATAAAGTGGAGGAGGATCGATACATGCAGGAAGAGAGAGAGAAAATGGCTGTGGAGAAGTATGAGCACTGGCTGGTGAGTGCGCTTACTGGTGCCCTCAGTGACCCGCCCGAATCGGCTCTCTGTCCGTGATCAACAAGTGCTGATTATTGACTTTTCTTTGGGAAAACAGGCGAGGAAAGACCGAGAGCACAGAAGGCGGAGAGAAGAAAGACGTGTACGAGCCATACTGGGGGCCAGTCCTCCTCCGCCCTGGAGCCCTCCTAATAAAACCATACCATTCCGAAAATAACTTGCAGCACGATTGCTGTGCTACATTTGATGTTGTATATTTAATACTGTAGAAACACATGTGACATGTTTGAATGTAACTTTTGTCATTATTTAGTACCTATGTTTGTAGGTACTGTGGGTACAGTGTGTCACTTTAGTAAAGATGCTTATTTGTTTGTTGTAGTGTCACTGTTGAATGTAAGGAGATGATATGTCCCTTTGCAATTACAAATGGTCCAACTGAGACTAATGCAGGTGCTGAAATGTCGGACAAACAAAACACTAGGAGCAGTGAAAATCCTGAGATTGTTCATTGTGAAATGAGAAAAATCCTGCAGAATTTCGAAAACTCAGCAATTTTCATTCATTTCAGGATGAACTAACTCTGGATTTTCACTAACCCTGCTAAAACCAAATTTCTGGAAAAAGAACAGCTGGCCAAATGGAAATTATAGTCGGATAGGAATGGGACTGACAAGTTTCAGAATCAAAACAAACATTTGTATTCACAGAACGGAGGGTTGAGAATGAGCGAAGGGGAAAACACGTTTGTAATGTACTCATGAGGTCAGGAACCACTGACTGACTTAAAGTCTAGACAATTTTGGCTGTGTTTTCTTCTCTCAAGTCAGAATGATCACTGTAATGTCAAAATCAAAATTCATAACAAGAGTCTTCAATATTTAAACGTCCACTTTCATTTTTCTACAAAAGCCATCGAGTAAAAAATAAATGAATATTATCTACATACTGAGCATTGACTGTGGATAATTTAGCCATGTTAGATACTGTTATCAGTTACTGGCCTTAGAAAGGTTGTTTACATGGCTGAGGGTCGAATTTAGACAGATGTTGGTTCATGATCCTGACAGGAAGAAATTTGAGCTTTTATTTTGATAATCTAGGGTGGAGGAAAATTTCGGCGAATGTGGCAACGAAATGACACAAATGCCCCAGTTTACGTAAACAACAGAAGAGAGAAGAAGGGAGGTAGCTGGTATTGCTTGTTTAACGTTGGTACCGACAAAGACGACGGGGCTTTTGTTTTGGTAATCCGTCACAGGAAGTCCCCGGCTGGTCGCTGCGGCCGTCGAGGTTCTGTGTTCCGCTCTCAGAACAGAAGCGTCTCAGTGTGGGCGAGCGGAGGTTGTGCAGCCTAAGTTGTGAAAGAAACCTACACGTTGGAGTTGAGTCGTGGAGCAGAGGTGTAGCTCGTTTTTATTCCAAACGTCTTTTTTTTCTTAGATACGATACGACACGTAGCGGTGAAATCGACGTCTCTTCCGGCGTGAAGCTTTTAAGACAGAACCAGCGGCACATTCCTGAAGTTCGGTGACTGTCGAGTTGGCAAAGGTAACGTAACATGAGCTAGCTAGCTGCCTCCGAACAGACCCCATTCATTCGTCTCCGTCCAGGTGAAGTAGCTTCCATGTCCGGAGGACGTGGCCGAGCCTCCAGCAGGCTGGGGAGGGAAGACCAGCTTCCAACTCACCTGGAATGTCTTCGACAGCTGTCCGTTTTTGGAACTGACCATATTTCGAAGGCTTCTTTCTAGCCCAGACGATGGCTGCATGTCACTTTTCCGGCCTCAAACTTGGTCCTCTGCGTTTACTACTAATTAGTTTAAAGACTTGAGTAGCAACGCAACATGACGTCACCCAGCCAGAATAACAGGAATTATAATTGGTGCAGGGTAAAAATGACATTATAGGTAGTCCATAACCTTGTGACACAGTAAGCATATTTGAAATTGTTCAGCTAGTAGAACCTTCGAAGGCATCTATTTCCTGTGAAACCAGTTGTACAATTTGATGCTGTTTAGTTAACCTTTAACCTTAATAACAACAACAACAACAACATATCTTTGTGTTGTTGATCGACAGTTTTCTCAGCCAAACAATTCCTCATGAATGGAAATAGATAATAGTTTGCATTTTTGTAAATTTGTTAAATTTTGAAATTTTAATATTATTATTATTTAAACATTTATTTAAATGATGGAAACCAAGAAATTGAGTCCTGAATTTGTGTATTCTGATATTCACCATTTCCGTCTATGAATATGTTATTTTGTTGAAATATGTGTTAAATTACACACAACTATCCAGAGTATCTGCTCAACTCTTTGAACCATCTTTCTCAAAGGAGGGTGGATGGAAACAGCTGGGAGCCTTCAGACTTAATATGCTCATGTTTAATTGTGTTCAATGTGTAGATGTTTCAGATAAAAAGGATCTGTTGCATTGGTGCTGGATATGTGGGGGGCCCAACGTGCAGCGTGATTGCTCACATGTGTCCAGAGATCACAGTGACCGTTGTGGATATCAACGAGTCCCGAATCAAAGCCTGGAATTCAGACACGCTGCCCATCTACGAGGTAAAGTCTTCTCCTCCACTAAAGGGTGTGGTATCATTCACTGGATGATTGGTGTTAAATCGTAACCCGGGTGTGGTTTATGATTTCTGTTGAAGAATTCCAGAGGAGGAGTCATCTGACCAGCTACCAGTTATTTCACATGAACACCTTTTTTTGGTTTATTTTTACTGAAAGTTCAGCTCAGTCGTCACTGATAGGTGTGACATGACAGACATGAGAGTTTCATGGGATGTTTCTGTACTCTTTAGAAAGTGTAAGTGAAGTAAGTGTTGCTAGGCAACCTTTCCGTGCTTTGAATGACAGTTATTCATCAGCATGGGTGGATGAAACTTGTATTAGTTGCAGATGGCTCATTGTGTGTACGTCAGCGGCCGTGGGGTTTTACACAATCATGACTAACGTGAAGGCCAGTTGGTGGTCGGTCACAGTGAAGTCACAGTGGTGGGTGTGGTCAGACCGCTGGAACACGTCGTCAGACAAACACGCTCACACTCTGTTCCTCGTCTGTGTCCCTCCAACGCAGCCGGGCCTCAAAGACGTGGTTGAATCATGCCGGGGAAGAAATCTGTTCTTCTCTACAGACATTGACGCGGCCATCAGGGACGCAGACCTCGTTTTCATCTCTGTGAGTCTTTCAGACACCCACACATGTTCTCCTGGTTAGTACGCTATACACACACGCGTGGAATGAAATACCGGCTTTACGCAGGTTAACACCCCGACAAAGACCTATGGGATGGGTAAGGGTCGTGCCGCTGACCTGAAGTTCATCGAGGCGTGTGCTCGGCGGATTGTCGAGGTGTCGGACGGGTACAAGATTGTCACAGAGAAGAGCACCGTACCTGTGCGGGCTGCAGAGAGCATTCGACGGATATTTGACGCCAACACCAAACCCAGCCTCAACCTTCAAGTATGTGTGACTGAGTGCCGATGAGTGACCGTGGCTCCGAGGTTCTAAAGCTGAGCCGCTGCTCCAGGTGCTGTCCAATCCAGAGTTCCTGGCAGAAGGAACGGCTGTGAAGGACCTCAAGGAGCCCGACCGTGTCCTGATCGGTGGAGACGAGACAGCCGAAGGTCAAAGGGCAATCAGAGCGCTGTGTGCTGTGTATGAACACTGGGTACCCAAAGCACGAATCATCACCACCAACACGTGGTCGTCGGAGCTCTCCAAACTGGTGAGTGAAGTCCTGTCTGTTTGGTAGAAGAGTCAGACATCACCTTGTCTCGAGTTTGAATGACTGTGTGTGTGTGTGTGTGTGTAGGCAGCCAATGCATTCCTCGCCCAGCGAATCAGCAGCATCAACAGTATCAGCGCTCTGTGTGAGGCCACTGGCGCCGATGTGGAGGAGGTTGCCAAGGCGATCGGTATGGACCAGAGAATCGGCAGCAAGTTCCTTAAAGCCAGCGTAGGTAAGACACGATACCATGACCCCACCTCACCCCACCCCTTGTAAACGGAATGGTGGTTTCTGAATGTAAAAATCATCACAAGTCGGTTCACTTCTTAAACACAGACGACGCAGTCACCTTATACCAACAGCCATGTTGCTGCCATTACGGTAATCTACGCTCTGTTGCCAGAATCCAGCGAGTCATTACCGTAATGACAGCAACCGATGGACGTGGTCTCCTTCTTCTCACCAAGTGGAGGAACCGACTGACACTCCTCGGCTTTCAGGAACCATTTTCGCAGATAGTCGTGTAATTACGGTACTTCAAAGTATGCTGGAGTGACTGTATCAGCAGCGTTGGTTGGTCGTGGATGTCGTCTTTTAATTTCCCTGAAGTCATCCAAAGGGAATATGTCATCACGACTAACAGACACATTCCAGCTCAGTTTGGGTCCGAGAGGAGGTGCAGACGTGTTCTCCATCTTTATTGCTGGGTCAAACCGTAGGCAACTGGACTTGTAGTTTACTTGAAGACCTTCCGCCATTCGAGAAGCTTCTTCAGTTCTGGGAGTTGAAGAAGTTAACATGACGTTCACTTGAAGAGTTCACATCACTCCTCCCTGAAGACGTTTTGGATGAAGTCTCAGAACTGAAGAAGCTTCTCGGATGAGTGGCGAAACGTCTTCAAGTAAACTACTAAGTCCAGTTGCCTACGGTTTGACCCAGCAAGATACCACGACCTGGATGACCGAGAACCTTCACAGACACGTCCTCCATCTTTATTTACATTCCAGGGTGATAAAACGATGCTTTCGCTGACTTCTTCTGTCACTTTGACTTCTTCTGTCTCTTTGCCTCCCCGGTCAGGTTTCGGAGGAAGCTGTTTCCAGAAGGACGTGCTGAATCTGGTGTATCTGTGTGAGGCCCTCAACCTGCCCGAGGTGGCCTCCTACTGGCAGCAGGTGAGTACAACACAACGCTCTTGTTCCAGCTGCACGTCAGCTCCCGTTCACCCGGTGGATTCCTCAGGTGATCGACATGAACGAGTACCAGCGGCGGCGGTTCGCCTGCAGGATCATCGACTGCCTCTTTAACACCGTCACTGGGAAAAAAATAGCTCTGCTGGGATTCTCCTTCAAAAAAGACACAGGTGACACCAGGTCAGCTCACACCCACTAAGACGTTACACTCCAGCTATGTGAGTTCCTTTCTTCTGCTTCTTCTTCATGCGTTAATTATAAACCTGAAAAGCAACAAGAGCCCCTCCCACTATTATCGTTGACTAAGCACTAACATCTGATGTCACACACTCACACACAACGGTGAACTCTCGCCTCGATCCCACTAATGTGTGTGTGTGTGTGTGTGTGTGTCACACCTCCAGGGAGTCGTCCAGTATCTACATCTCCAAGTATCTGATGGATGAAGGAGCCAAGTTGTTCATCTATGACCCCAAAGTTGTTAAAGAACAAATCATTTACGACCTGTCCCAGCCCAGCATCTCCGAGGACAACCCTCAGAGAGGTGTGTGTGGGTGTGGTAAAATGTGTTTAGATAGTATGAGGTGTGCCAGTGTGAGGCCACAACCACTCCATCAGCTCAACGAAACAGTCTTTGTCTGATAGTGATACGTTGGAAAGTGTGAAAACAACAGTCACGTCCGTGTGTTGTTGCTGTCCCTGGGACAAGGCTAGCATGAGGCTACATGCTAATGTCAATAACACCCAGCGTGAGTCATGTGTTTATTACCGGTCCTGCATTTCCTGGAAAGGTTTTTCAACATGAGACTCAGTTGAACAGGCCTGGACATGGACCACATTTAAAACACAAGTCACGTTTAACAGTACTGAGTACATCATACACAATGTTCCACCAGGGTCTTCTCTGATTGGCTGGCAGACGTGCATTAAAACCGTTGGAGTCCAGCTCGTGTTTAACATTTCGCCGTGACTCATCGCTGATGTTTGTGTGTCAGTGTCGGAGCTGGTGACCGTGACCTCGGACCCGTATGACGCCTGTCAGAGCGCACACGCACTGGTCATCTGCACCGAGTGGGATATGTTCAAGGTCACCGTTCATCTGCCCCCTCCTCATTCATTCTTTTCTTGTTGTGGTAAGACCCAGAGTCTTCTTACCTCTTTGAATTCCACCACAGGAGCTGGACTATGAGAAGATTTACAAGAAGATGCTGAAGCCCGCCTTCATATTTGATGGTCGCAGAGTGCTGGACCACCTCCACGCTCACCTCCAGGACATTGGCTTCCAGGTGAGCACAACAGAAAACACACATCCTTTAGGTTTGGAGCGCTGAGGTTCAGTGAGTTGTTCCTCTGTCTGCAGATCGAGACCATCGGTAAGAAAGTGATTGCGACCAGAATCCCATACACACCAGCAGCTGTGTGTCACCGCATCAGTGCCAGCGAACCACCCGTGAAGAAAGCCAAAGTCTAAAAACATTCCTCCACATGTACTGTCCAACGCTACTTTCCTACAGTATGTACGAGAAAATGTACTGCTGAGTCGGTAGGAAAAAATAGTATTTGCTTCAAATTTCATACTATTTTTAAAGTATTTTTATAAATCATCTTACTGTTGTTCAATCATGTCAATCGGTATCCTGTATGTCCCCTGTCGGTGGCTGTTGACTTTAAGGGCCAATGCAATAAAACGTGTCCCGAGTTTGTGATTGTTTATGTTCCACAGAGACGTGGGACATAAGAGCATGAAAACCAGGAAGTGGGGTTGTCATTTGATACTTTATTGATGCATTTATAGTTTCATTCAATTCATTGTGCAAAAGTCCAGTGTCCAGGTGCTGAGCAGAGGAGAGGGAAAAGGTGCTGCTACTGACGATGTATTCACATCCAACGTTGGAAGTTAAAAGACCCTTTGGAGTTCTTCATAAAACAATCAGCCCAGAGGCAGTGGACATCAAAGCTCGTCATCGCCAAGGAGTCCACAGATCTTCCCGTCAGCTCGCGGGGCCCCTTAGGGGACGACGTCGACGCTCCTTGTCTCTTGTCTCACCTGGTCGTCTTCTCTCCAGTGTAAATCACTGGGGCGTCACTCGTCTCTGGTTCCTGTGGGAAACTGCGTTGTTCAGCTCCAGTGTGAGAATTAAACTGGTGAATGAGTGCTAGTGGACATGTTTCGTAGGTTTGCGGGGCTGACGCTCACAAACACACATCGTGGTACAACACAGCAGAGTGTCATTCTGCTATCGTGGCTTTGGTTTTTTTCTTCTCCAACAAATTCTTCAGGAAGAACTCGCCTGTTGAGAGACGAGTTTGGTCACTTTTGTAAGATTCAAAAGACAACAATTCTTCTCAAAGTATTTGTCTTTATTAAGTTTTACGTTTAATTACGTCTCATTTCTAGTAATGAATTACTTTACACTTCAAATATATCATCACCTGAAAAAGTAACTTGTCTTGAGACAATCTTCACTTGTTTCAAGCTAAATTTTCACGTAAGTACAAAAATCTGCCAATGGGACAACACTGGCCACTGGCAGATTTTCGTACATTATCAAGTGAAGATTGTCTAAAAACAAGTTGAGGTACTGAAAAATTAACTAAACTCAAAAATTAAGTGTGAAGAGATTGTTTGACTACAAATGAGACATTTTGATTACAAATAATACGTTTTCTTTGTAAGAATTACTGTCTTGGTTTCATTTTTGCAGTTTAGTTCTCTGAGAGCCAAACTATTTCTCTGACTTGATGCTGGAATCTCGTTGAATTTTTCTCAGGAGTTCCTCACCTGCTTTGTACGAGGATCGAACCAGTGGCCCGCTGGCCGTGTACACGAAGCCCATATCATTGCCAACTTCCTCCCAGTGTGCAAATTTCTCTGGAGTGACGTATTCCTCCACCTAAAACCACACACACGCCATTGACAAATGCTCCTTCCATACACAGAGAACATGTCGGTACCTTGAGGTGGCGTTTGGTGGGCTGCATGTACTGACCCAGAGTCAGACAGTCCACGCCTGCCGCCCGCAGCTCTGCAACACACCGCACCATCGTCATTTCACTGACCGAACCGTATACAGAGGAGATCATGTCCAACGGGTGAGCGGACGCACCGGTGAGGGTGCTGAGTATTTGTTCATCAGTCTCTCCCAGCCCCAGCATGATTGACGTCTTGGTGAGCAGAGTGGGTCGGACCTTCTTCGCCTGCTTGAGAACACTCAGAGACTGGTCGAAGTTGGCTCGAGGGTCTCTCACATGTCTGGAAATAGATGGGAACGATCATTTGCAAAATCCAATTATATTTTCATAAAGAACACTCAGATTTGACAGTAAACGTTAAACTGGGATGTGGTCATTTAAACCATCAAATGACTTGTGATGACTTCAGACGCAGAAATGTTTGGAGCTGCAAAATGAAAAAAACAATCAGGAATAGGAGTACGACATGGAATACAGAGAAATTACACCGATAGAAATACAAATACTATAAACTGTACAGGTCCTGTACAAGTAACAAAGAAATAAATAGAATGGGACTTGTTCTCTGCTGGGCTGAAAGATGACTGTTAACACAGCACGTTACCTCTGCAGCTCCCGGACGGTCTCCACGTTGTGGGCGTACACATCCAACCCAGACAAGGCGATCTTCTCCACTGCTGCCAGGTCACCACGAAAATCGGGCGTCAGACATTCAACGAGGAGCTGAGGGTTCCTGGATTCAAACGAGGGTACGTTTGTGTCGAATGCAGACACGTCTGACGAAATGAATTCACTGTTCAATGCAAAATCAAACCGCTTCCAAAGTCCCATTTTACCTTTCCTTCAACTGGCAAACAGTCTTAGCGATGTGCTCCGCCCCTCCGTCAGCAATATCTGAAAAAACAAGAGCAAGACAACACGGTATGTCTTGATTTCACTTCTTTATAATTCAGGATCTGACATATTGCAAATAGGCTTTTGTCACATATTTACATACACACATTTTTTCATGAGCCTTCTTATGTTCCCAGGTGAAATGCATAAAAAAAACTGAAAACAAATAATTTTTTACAAATAAACATCAAAATGAATTGGTTGAATGATGATTGATTGAACATTTACAACGTTCTCGGTTAGAAACTCATGACATCGTCAGTTTAACTCCCTCCTGTTGGTGGCAGATAAAACGGACGAGCTGGTGACAAGCACAACCACTGGTCTGGAACGGGCTTTGAACCCATCCCATTCAGACTACAGATCACGCAATGTATCCACGTGCCGTGTATTACCGTCTCTGTCGACTGACGTGAGGACCACGTAGTCCAGCCCCCAGGCAGCGATGGCCTCGGCGGTTTTGTAGGGTTCCTCAGGGTCCAGAGGTGGCGGCAGACGCGCCGTCTTTACCGAGCAGAACCGGCATCCACGCGTGCACGTGTCTCCCATCAGCTAGAGGCAGAGAAAGACGGAGAATATGTCTGCAGACTGGAACACCTACTTCCTGAACTCGTTGAGAACATACAGATCCAGTCTCAATACGTTGTTTTTTTTCTACAGAACAGCGTCAGCGTGCACGAGGACTCACCATGATGGTGGCGGTGGCTGTGGCGTACTCTCCTCCACCCCAGCATTCTCCGATGTTGGGACACCTGGCCTCCTCACACACCTGAAACATGCAGAAGTCACACCACTGGACCTCACACCGACATTCAGAAACCACCTTCAGACGATGACCTCCACTGAGTCGTCCTGTTTCCAAAGGTGGACCATTGTGTTCTCTTTTCTACTTCACAACCAGCAGATCCCATTTCGGTTGATTGAACCTACGGTGTGAAGGTTGAGCTCCCGCAGTGTGTTCTTCAGCTTGTTGTAGTTCTTTCCAATGGGGATCTCCGTCTTAAGCCATGGAGGAAGACGTAGCCTGGTACAAAACACACAATGTTTCAAATTAACATGGACACACAACAACGACGACGACAACGACAGTAAGTCCTGTACAACAAGGGGGGGACACCGGCCCTTGAACCTCCCCGATGGCTGACTTGACTCTGACAGGGTCAAAGCAGACACACCTCTCCCCCTTCTGTCTCGTCAGGTTGCCTCTGTACTCCGCCCAGTTGCTTTTCTCCGACAGTTCCCCGGAGATGAAGTCCTGCAGCGCCGGTCCGTCGTCCCCCAGAGGCTCCTTCTTCCGGTCGGCTCGAGTCGGGGAGGACTTGGCCCCGGTCGACAGGCTGCTGCTGTAAATCTACAGAGGACGACCTAGGGTTAGCTCACAGACACGCGGTTCTACTTCCTTCTACTACGTGTTCTACTTCCTGATTAGTGGAAGCTGCTGTCGAGTCATCTGAGTGTCAAAAACAACACACATACAAACAAACAAGACACGGACAAGACATGGAGGCCCGTGAGCCGACTCACACTGGATGGATCGCAGCAACTCAAACATTCGAGCAGAAAGTATGAATACTAACATGTGGGACACTTCTGGGGTTCAGCCAGAGATGGTTGGACGAGAAACGACCCCCGAAACTCCAACTTTGCTTCAGTAACGCCATGACACGGGCATTAGTTAACGGCGACTACCTTCGAAGGACGTCTGCGAGCGATTGCTTTGGTCTGATGCGTTCAGGAACTCGTCAACCAATCGGAAGACCCAGAGAAATAATAATCAAAATAAAAAACGCACATGTCTAAAATTCGTGTGTGTGCGTGTGTGTAAATTACAATGCAACTTATTTTAAATAAAAATCGTTTTCCAGTAATTAATTGTTATTTGTAAGGTACCGTAGTGACCTGTACGTCTTACCTCACTAACAACATTCAAGAACCTAAAACAGTAACAGCAGCGTGTCAGTGGATGTTCTCACTCGACTTAAACGACACTTCGACACGACGTAAACGTAGAAAATGATGACATATAGTTTATTCCCCCAAAATATACAATGCACACGTGTCAGCCTCCATGTAGTCTCGATGTCGTGTTCTGTAAAAATAAATACATAAATACATTTTAAAATGGTTTCGTGACGTCTATTTATCGTGTCTTCGCTTGACTTATCAGGCCTGATGACGGTACGCACGTACGCTACAACAACGTGGTGACGTCCTTCCTTCCTCCTTTCCTCTGCTACCGGCGAGGTGAGGATAGCCGAGAACCGTCCCTCAGACTTCATCTAACCCCATCTGATTGAATTAAAACACGTTTAGCTTCAATTTTCTCTTGTTGACGTGACTACGAATATGTTTTACAGCACCGGAGGCATTTTACGTCCAGATTCTTTGGGTTGTGTAGAACGATCCAGGTTTATCCATCGACTGCCTGAGCTGAGGCCGACATTGCAGTTATGACGCTGCCGAGGCCGCGACGAGTTTAACACCGGAGATTTCAATACAATCAATATTTGTGTTTAAATTAGTATCGTGCTGCACAGTTGTAACTTGTAACTAGTTTACACGGACACTAGGTCACCGGTGTACTTTTCATAGTGTTAGCTTCAATGCTAGCTGAGCTAGCTCAGAAGGCTGCTGTCACTGAACGGCTAAAGAGAGCACAGCTCAGGGAGAGAAGACATGTAACGACAACATCAATCGGACGTTTTCTGTTTCCATGTTGCCTTCGAGCAAATGGGGCATCGTCACATTTGGACAGAAGTTGTAAGAGCTACGTCAACAGTCCGTGAAGTTGAGCCTGTGTTTGTCCTGTCACAGAATGAAGACCATTCTCAGCAGTCAAACCGTCGACATCCCCGACAATGGTAAGAAATCTGCTTTGGAGGTCTGCTGTTGCATTTGTGTGGTTCAAGTACTGTGTTTCATTGTGTGTGTGTGTGAGGTGATTTTTGTAACGTTTTGCTTTGTCCCCTTCCCTGCTGTGGTGTTCAAGTCGAGGTGAGGTTGAAGGGGCGGACAGTGATCGTCAAGGGGCCCCGTGGAAAACTCGTCCGAGAGTTCAACCACATCAACCTGGAGCTCAGTCTGCTGGGCAAGAAACAGAAGAAGGTGTGAAAGAGTTGTGCTCTTTCAGACAGTACCATCTCTATTCTGCAGGATAGTAATTACATCAGGGTCAGACTTCTCTTCATGGCTGTGATGGAATCCCATCATTCGATAAATGCAATTGACTGTTATTGATGTCAGTGTTTTTCCACTCTTCAGAAACTAAATCATTTAAAAGGAGGCTGTAAATTGTTGCCAGTTATCATGGGTTGCTTGGTTAATTCAGTGAAACTGCCGTCCTCTGTAGCTCCGTGTGGATAAATGGTGGGGAAACAGGAAGGAGCTGGCCACAGTCCGCACCATCTGCAGCCATGTCCAGAACATGATCAAGGGAGTCACTCTGGTAAGAATGAGTTGATCAGGTTTGGAGGAGTCATTGGCCCAAACAGGGGGAAACGTCTTTTTGTCCTTCTGCTGTGTTGGTGAATGTCTCTCCTGTCTGAACGCAGGGTTTCCGTTACAAAATGCGTTCCGTGTACGCCCATTTCCCCATCAACGTCGTCATTCAGGAGAGCGGATCTATGGTGGAAATCAGGAACTTCCTGGGAGAGAAGTACATCCGCCGCGTCAGAATGAGGGCAGGTGTGTGAGCACGGAGTGGAAATGCAGTTTGGGGTGTTTAAAATGGGACCGGAAGCATCATTGCATGTGAGATCAGGAATCTGATATCAGGGGAAAAGATGAACGTCAGATGGAGTCGTCCAAAATCTGACTGAGGGGGTAAAATAAGTATTCCAGTGTCTAGTCTTGTGATGTTTTGTGACGATGGCTTTTAATCAGACCATGGGGGTTGAGTCACTATGACAGTGCATGAGTATTACAATCCGGGAAAGAGTTTTATATTTCATTGGACAAATCAACTAGAATGTCAATGACGTCAGGATTTAAAACGGGTTCTAATTTTACGTCATGTCACGTCTTCCTCCTCCCAGGTGTGGTCTGCTCCGTCTCAGCAGCCCAGAAGGACGAGCTGGTTCTGGAGGGAAACGACATTGAACTGGTGTCAAATTCAGGTATGTCGGTTGCTTTTCTGTTATTAAATGTTTCAGTCATTTCCCTCCACAGAAGATTGAAAGATTCCACCTAAATGTTGTGACGACTGTTTATCTGTTCAGCTCTAGCGCTAAGTGGTCCAATCTGACAGATGATGAAAAGATGGGATGACTTCTTAGTCTCCTGATGTATGTGTTGGTTGAATCGATGCAGTTACCAACAGAAGACAAATCTGTCCTGTGGGGACGCTTGGACTTATCAACGTACTGACGTGTGATCACAATCTCGGTTCATGTCCAACGGTTTTACATGTATATCTGTGTGTATATGCTTCTCATGCCTCCAACCTCTTTGTGTTGCAGCTGCTCTGATCCAGCAGGCAACCACAGTCAAAAACAAGGATATCAGAAAGTTCTTGGACGGTATTTACGTGTCTGAGAAGGGAACCGTAGTGGAAGCGGAGCAGTAGAACTTACTTCTGCACTCGCAGAGGTTAGAAACCCCTCTCCTGTCTGACAGGGATCTATCCTCTCCTACGCTTTTCCTCTTCTCTTTGTGTGTCAGTGTGGTGTGATGAGATCGAACTAAAATGGATCAATACCAAGTGAACATGGTTGTAAGAAATAATTAGCTGTCAAACTCGTCTGTCCCGTGATGTCCTGAATCACAGAAGCAGGTTTCTGTCAGTGTTCATGCTGCTTGATTAAACATAATTGAGAGAATTCATTTGATGATAATACCTAATCAGAACATTTACAAAGTTGTGCTCACAACTCTTTACCGTTATCATAATTGTCTAATTTCTTTTTCTACTCAAGCAAACATCAAATTGTAAAAACTAGTTATGGTCATTAAATCCATTAAATGTTCACGTTTTAAAATCTTGTCTGAAAGTTGAACATTCTTCAGTATTAAACGTTTCACTACACATGCTTCAGTCAACTAATTGCTTCAGTGTTTTGGAACTGAAACGTTGCAGTGTGGAATCAGACAGCTCAGTGTCATGGTTGTTGAACTAGAATTTGTCCAGTGGTGGTGTTTGATTCTTGTGTGTGTGACATCACTGCATGTTTCAGTTTGTCTTCTGACTAAATCAAATGGCATCAGCTGAGTTAACTTTGTTCAAATCAGCGCCTTCAGGCACGTGGTCGTTTCTCTCCCTCACAAATCTCTTGTCCTTCCAGCGGCCACCACGGTCAGAAAGGACATCAGGAAGTTCCTGGACGGCCTCTGTCAGTGAGAGGACCACTGTGGAGGAGCAGGATGCTGAATAAACGTTCACCATGTCCCCTTTTGACCAATAAAATGATCAGCTTTTCCAGTTCTCGGTCTTGTCGTCTTTCTTTGACTTGCTCAGCGTGGCTGTGGGTTTGAAATCTTTGGTCACCGTGAAAGAGGAAGAAATGGGCTGCATGTCAGTCATCCCATTTTAATAGTTGTAATGTCCTTTAGACAAGTCAGTGTGTTCTGGTGTTTGAATAGATTCTCTGTAGTAAAACATGAGGATTTGCCTTTTTTTTTAAAAAGAATGAAAACCAATTTTGAGGCCTTGGACACAAACGTGTCCTGTCAGCAGGATCTGATGGATCTTTCACACATTTAGCACGTCTTTTTTTCTTAAACCTCTATCAGGTTTCGTTTTGGTGGCAAGCATAACTGTCACGTTGTTGATTCTTGAACTTGAAAAGGTTTGATCCAAACAATTTGTTACACGTCAAATCTTGCTTATAAAATGTTTATAATGTGAAGTCATTGGAGAAATGAGGCTTTCGACAGACATTTGTTAACTCATTTATGCAATTTAGAAGTTGTACAGAACAAAATGAGCTCCACTGGGGTTGATTGCTCCTCAGAAGAATGAGCTGTTGGGTTTTACCAGTGGTTGTGGCAGACGCACCTGTTTGTTTCTTGGATCAGTCTGGTCGTAAACGAACCTTCAGAGGAATGACGTCTGACACTGCTATAATGTTTATGACATAAATAGTTTCCCATCACCCAATTGTCAACTGTCGTCAAGTGAAGTTGTTGCGGCACGCGCGCCGAGTGACGCACGCGCGCCGTGCGTCATCTCCAGGCGACGTCGACAGAGACTCTCTGCTTCGCGCCAAGCAGCAGATGCGCCGTTTCCCCGTCGTCTGACAGTTAAACCAGCGAGAGAACTGCGACCAAAGTGGAGCACCATGGTAGGTCACACCGTTCGACAGGTCGACTGCTAGCTTGGTCGACGAGCTGTGAACTCGACGTTAGCGAGTCTGCTGTCGAGCTACAACCTGATGTTTTCACCGACGTATCGGTCGTGCATAGTCGCTCGCTTTGTGGATGGAGGAGTAATAATGGTAAATAATAATAATAGTAAAAATAAAGTAAGTTAGTGTCGAAAGAACTAATCGCCAGGGTGAACGAACTGAACCGAATCACTGACTGAAAAGAGTCGTTCATTCAGTGAATCGGATTGGTTCATTCTCTGTCGACTGACACGAATCAGACTAAGGTTGATCTTTTTACTCAATGGATTCTAGTGATTCTTGCCCATCACTGTTGTTGGCACAGGACATCCGGCGGTTCTTTGCACCTTCAGTCAAACCTGCAGCTCACACAGCGGCCGCCAATGGAAACACAAACAGGACGAACCCCCCTTCTTCAGATGAGGAGGTGAAAAAGACAAAGACCAAGAAGGCAAGAGAATGCTGTTATTGACCTCCTTCCATCTCCTTGCTTATTTACAGTCCTGACTGATTGACTATGCGTTGTGTTGTTCAGGTTCGGGGCTCAAAAGCAGATGAAAAACAAAAGGATGGTGAGAAAAAAAGGAAAAAACGTGCAGTCCTTGAATCAGGTAATGGAGATTTTGCAGTGATTGGAATTCACTCCCGATTGTTTGATGTTGTCACACACACACAGACAAAGGGCTCCCACTGGTGTTACTTTCCATTCACAGTTTTCAAATGTCAGCTGAGGGTTCACGTTCCCTCCTGTTCCTTGTTCTTCTACCTGTGCAGACTCTGACTCTGAAGAAAAGACAAAGAAGTCCAAAAAATCCCCCAAAGAGAAAGCGAAGACCGACAAGGCCCAGTCATCTCCCAGCAGAGATCCTGTGCAGTATGTTTCAGAAACAGGTAACGAAACCGTCGTCATAGCACGAGCATCAGCTGAAATCCACGGACTGTAGTTAAGGTTGTACAACCTCATGGATTTTGTATCAGTTCGGTGTCAGATGAAGCAGTGACAAATGAAATCAGACACATTAAGTACTAAAATCAGTACGTGTAAGAACATGGAGGCTACGACGAGCAGTTCATTCTCTGTTTGAATTGCAGACTCGGACAGCGACAACTTTCTGTCGCTGAAAAAGACCAAACCCACAAAGTCCGACGGTTCTCGTCCACGTGTCAAAGAGAGCGTCAAGTCGCCCGTCGGGCCCTCGTCCGCTCGGGGGAAAACCGTGCCCGTCACCCCTAAGTCGGCTCCGCCCCCGCAACCCAAACACACACCGACTTCAGCGTTGGACTACTTCGGCAACAGGAACATTCAGCGCTCGGACAAGAAACTGGTCGCCAGCACGAAACGAAAGGCAGTGAGTACTGACCACGACTCGTTTCTTCGCCTGTCTTGTCCCTTGTACTTTCAGCGACTCGGTCAAGTAATAAGCCCC
>CAAKHB010001084.1:12205-25068 GCA_901007665.1 Aeoliscus strigatus
GGGGGGGGGGCGTGCAAGACTAAGTAGGGGTAGGCTGAGGGGGGCAGAGGCTGCGTTTGGTGGATGGAGAAGGGGCTTGAAAACCGGACTGCTGATTCCACGGGAGGTGTAAAAGGCACGCCAGGGTTACTCCCAATCCCAGCCAACATACACAGAGACGCCTTCACACCCGCACACGCTCGCTGAACACAAAAGGTACACACACGCTCACACACACCCACACACACGCGCACACACACAAGCAGCACAGGCTAGAGCCCCAAGAGTACTGACAAGTGACGAGAGGAGAAAGCGGGAGAAGGGGAATGAAGGAAGTTCTGGAGAGAGAAGAGCTGAGGGTTTGAAGTTGGGGTTAGATGGGAGCGGAGGAGCCTGGATCTGGTGCTGCCACTGTGTTGAAACAGAAAAAATAAACAACAAACGAAAATCAAAACTGCTGGAATGGATCATTTCTGGGTCCTCAGCTGGTTGGAGAGCCAGTCCAGGCCCTCATACAAGCCATCACCGCTGGTGGCACAGGTGGCCTGGATGTACCAGTTGCGGTGGCGAAGGGCGTGCAAGCCCAGCTTGTCTGTGATCTCTGCAGCGTTCATCGCGTTGGGGAGATCCTGGGAGAAGACGTAGTTGGTCAGATGACACTCAGAGCTCCTACTCCAGCCGGGAACATATTGTTTTCAGAAAATCTCACCTGTTTGTTTGCAAAAACAAGAAGCACAGCGTCTCTGAGCTCATCCTCCGAGAGCATTCTGCCTAACTCCTCCCTCGCCTCGTTCACTCTCTCCCGGTCGTTGCTGTCCACCACGAAGATAAGCCCTGAAAACAACAACACGGTCACGGATGGGGCCACAATTGAGCCATCTCCAACGAAGCCAGTTGACACTGTGTCTGTGCCACTGAAATGACCCATAAATCATGAAGTCACAGCTCCAGCTGCTTCACTTGTCTCTGTCATTATGTGATTCAGAAATAAGGAAACAAACATTGTTTGTGGCTCCTAAGAGTGGGTCAAGTGGAGGACATTAGCTTGTGAAGGTGGTGGTGTGTGTGTGTGGATTATCACTGTCGAGCACAAAGAGTTCATGTTTGGATGCTCAGAATGTGGCCGGGGCAGTTTACTGTGTGCACATCTATGTGTGAGAGTCTGAAGCTGGCACAGATGCAGGCTGTGTTAAAGCAGTACAACCGACTGGAGAGAATGTACCTACAGTTACTAGTGGTCAGGACTACCTCATATTGTCTTACCAAATTAAGATGGATTACATTTCAGGAAGTAGCAGGATGACACCGTACGCCCGTTGACAATGGAACAATAGTGTGCGAGTCACTCTTTCACTCTTTATCATCACCCGTCATGCATTAATGAGGCCACCTATGGGTAGTGGAGCCAACTGTCAACACTGCCTGCAAAGAAGATGTCGCCTCACCTTGAGTGTTCTGGAAGTAGTGGCGCCACAGCGGTCTGATTTTGTCCTGACCGCCCACATCCCACACTGTGAAGCTGATGTTCTTGTATTCTACAGTTTCAACATTGAAACCTGGACAGAGAAAGACATGCACAGATGAATCACCTGCTGGAAAAACAAGTCTTTGCAATGTGAACACTTGATCCATACAGCAGGAATATCTCATATACAGTTATAAAAGTACTTGATTCACAGTAAGACAACAAATGATCATTTTTACACCTTTTTGCACTGTGGAAAACATTTTTTACGAAGAACAGAAGAGCACAAACCAATGGTGGGAATGGTGGTGACTATCTCTCCGAGTTTGAGTTTGTACAGGATGGTCGTCTTCCCAGCAGCATCGAGTCCAACCATTAGAATCCTCATCTCTTTTTTGCCAAACAGGCCCTTGAATGCTTGTGCAAATATATTCCCCATGCTGAAAACTGTAAAGGAGCAAAGCAGGTTAGCAGCTGTGTCTCTGATTTGACTTTATTTTTTTGAATTCTTTTTAATTTAACCACTGACATTTTAGGTGAACAATATTTCTCTATAGTTTAGAAAAGTTTAACAATTGTATTATTCCCCAGAACCAAGGAGATGTCACATTCTGTTTGATTTGCATGGTTTACTTATTTACCTGTGTACATTCCTGTGGTTAATGTGTGTGTATCATTTTAAAATAAAGACATTCACACAATACACATAAAAGCTTCATCTGTCACCATGTTAATAATGACACATTTCAAGTGACACAATAATGACACATGAACAACTAAAGTTAAAGATACTGGTCTAGTGGTAAACTAACACGGTGGCTGTTTGTTTATCCACCGGTTAAACGTCACGGCTGATCGCGTTCATTTCGTCAAACATTATCTAACGTTTAGCTTCGGGCCTTGTAACGTAGATGGACACCTCGACGTTCACCGGCTGACCGGAGTTTCTCCAGCGGTGAACCCGGAACGCGAACGGCTGACTGATCCGCAGATAACAGAGGCCTGTTCCGGCAAGCGGACAATCACGGAGCACTAACGGCTTATGTGTAATGTCCCTGAGTGGGAGCCGTCACAAGACGCTAACGAACTAGCATCCTCACAACACCCGACCTAGCAAAAGACAAAATAACCCGTTCTCGCTAATTCGTGTTAAGTGGCGATAAAATGTACAAGGAAACGTGTCGCGTTTGTGAAGCCAGTTCCCCGTGTAAATAATTTAACAGTGGAAGCTGTTTTAACTGGCTTCTCACAGCAGATTAGCTACACTAAGGGCGGATGCTTCATTTAGTTAGCTTGTTGCTAGCGGGCGAAGCTGACGTGAAAATCTAGAGAGCCCGATCACACACAACGTGTCAACACGGACGCCAACACATTTAACACTTCACATGTAAAATAAAGACAGCAACGGAAGTTGAAACAACGCCAATAAAGATCAGCTTTCTGGTTTGTTCGTTTCAGGAACTCGCTAGCCGAGCGGCTGCTAGCTAAATGCCGCGTCACAGTAAAGCGAGAACACAGTGACGTCATGTTAAACGACGGCTAAAACGAGTCGGTTAAACCGAGCAGCGTTCGTCTCGCGTCATATTATATGTTGGGAGCACAAATGGACGGTCAGTGACGATTATTACCTTCAGAAAGACTACCTTCTCGATTTTTCCGTTATCTCTCGCTGTCACTCCAAAATGGCGTCTAGCGCAACCAGGGATACACCGGCGTACGACCACTTCCCACTATCAGTTCTCTTCCAATCACAGTTCACATAGTGTAACTGAAGACCCACCTCCATCGAGCTGTTGTCCAATCACAACACGAGAGGATCCCTGCTCGGAGATTGCAAAAAAATGTCGAGGAAGTGCAGCAAACGAGTGTTCAAGTTTCAGCAGTGCCATTCCCTGACAAAACTGTAGTACTTGAGGAGTACTTCCAAGTATATGTACTTAACGTCAACTAACGATGTATTTCTTAATCAAAATAGTGAATGTATACTTTGTACTTTACCACGTTTTAAATTGAACATGTGGATTTCAAATACGAATGTAATGTAATACATATGATTGTTTTTTGAATGTTTGTATAATACTTAATTTCACTGCCACATTACTGTTTTTATTTTCCATACAGTCATACAAATGCTATCTCAAACTGAATTTTGATTGCAATGAAGAGGTCCAACTCTATGACACTGACCTAAAGTATTCTCTGTCTGCTTACGTCACCATTTCACAGAGGCTCTGTACTTAGTCCTGAGTCTAACTGGTAAGACAGGTTCCTTTTTCCTGTTTTAACTGGATAAAACCCTTCAGTTTTCATTTGAAATGAAATTGAAATCGTGCTAATGAAGAAAAGGCTGAGTGGGTTTTTGTTCTCTCCTACAAACATACTGGAACCCTGAGGGTCAGAACACAACATTTGAAAAAAAGAAAGGTCCTCGGGTTTTTAGCCTTGGGGTCAAAGAGAAATGGAGGAGTTGAACCGGTCTGCAAAGAGCCATGACGTGTCGGGTGTCCACATACTGTTGTTCAAACATCTCATGAGGTTCGGTCCAAGGTATAAAACAAGAAAGAAAATAGAGATGTGATGCCTTGAAGATTTGAATTCCAGGTGTTTTGTTTCAGACCAGAGGACTGAAGTTGTCACTTAAACCTTCAGACCAGTTGGGTATTTTATTTTATATTTGGTACTTTGAACATGTAGAAATAATTGAAGAAGGACCCGTATGACAGATTTCTGCGACCAAAAAACAGATGTGTGAGTTACAAAAAAAGCAACTTTTTCAACATTTCATAAGAGGAAGAATATGTTTTTGATCTTCTCAGGTGTGAAACTGAACAAAGTTTAAAAGAAAAGTTTTTTATCATTTCAATGTAAAATGTTTTGACTCATCCATGACTTAACGTGGCTGAGGCAGGCAATGATATAATGCAGGTCACGGTGATTATATGGGGCAATAGGTAAATATGTAGAATTTTGTGTCACTCACATAAAACTGGTAGTTGACATGGTGATGGTAGATGATGTTTCCAAGTGGCAGCAGGCATAGTGAGAACAGACCTGGACCCAGAAGCTTTCAGTGGGGAAATCCATATTCCATATGATGTGCTTCAGCAACAATTCTTGAACTGGTGAATTGCACTGATTTTTCAATGTTATTTGTTCATTAACAAATACATGCTGAATGTCATTAAAAGAGGCAACAAGATCTTTAAAAGCATGTGTTCCTGCACGTCTTTGGACGACTTACAGGGCTCTGGGCAAGTTGGGTTTTGTAGGCATGGAGGCATGATCCTGGAAACATCCACTGTATGTGGAACAAAGATGAAGGGGACAAAACACAAAGAAAGCAACAATAATAAGACAACAGGACGGATTTCCAGAGGGTGGTTATTTTTTATTATCATACAAAATGTCAAACATGTTCAGATAGTAAAGCTCATCAACTGTATTTTCCCTTTAATTGTTCATAGAAGTCGGACTGCGCTGTATAAAAGAAAAACTAAAATATTTAACATTTATCGCTCAAACATCCAACCGCAGTTGTGAATTTCTCTTGGAGATTAATAAAAGTGTCTATCTACCCAACCACTGACTGGTGAAAATGACCTGCACAGACATCCTGTCATAGCTGTACAACCACAGATAACGTCTTTACAAAAGCAGGAAAGCAGATTTTCTCGCCTCACAAATGGAGGAGTTTGGGAACAGAGTCAAAGGCACGAGTGTCTCCTGACATTCACTGCTGATTTGAACGTGTTCCCCCAACTGCAAGTTTTTGTGATCGACCTTCCGTCACTGATATATCATACGACATGTGAGCACACTGAAGTATAACGGCGCTGAAAGGAAACTTGCTGGTCGGACAACTCAGTGAGTTGGAACAATCAGTTTCTGGGATCGTTGGGGGAGGCAGCGGCCATGTTTGCTTTTTTTTGACCGCATGGCTTCAGAACAACCTAACAAGTTACTGGAATGTTCATCTCATTCTCGTAGTTCCAACTTGCCGTCTCTGACCCGCCAGCGCCAGCGTGGACATCTGTCCGGAGCGGGAACACAGCGGAGCCACAAGCAGGACTCTGTGATCTCCTGATCAAACGACACCAACTTCCTGTCAAGGGTTTCCAGTGTGAAGGGTTTCCCTGAGATCTAATGGAAAGAGGACCAGATTATTTTACACATTTTTAAAAACATTTTCATTATTATTGTTCATATTTGGTCATTATTAATCCAAAGTATCATTCATACGGTATCCACAAACCAGAATCTGGAGGGTTTCTTACCTGATCACTAATCCCAATGGCAACATGTCCCACTTTGACCTGCTGGTGTTCACGGATCCTCAGACACTCGCCCTGAACGTTCTCAATCCAGATGTCGACACCTGCTAGCGTCAGAGCAGGAAACAGTTACGCCAAACGCCATCGGCCATCGGTAACTGATTGATCGCTGCCGGTTTACCATCAACGCAGCATGAGGAGGGCTGATTCTCCGAGGCCAACCACTCCAAGTGTCCGTCTGCTCCACTGTTGCAGGAGGAGAAAACTCCTGAGCTGAGGTCATCGGACGAGTGCTGGAAAGGGTGAGGAATTATCGACTGGCAGGGTTTTCATCTCTTTCTCTCACACACACAGAGACACGGATACACACCCCGTCTGAGGCATCGATCTGCGACGTGTCTGAGCAGCTGAAACAGGATGGAGGGTCGTCTCGTGGCTCAGGGGAGGGGGTCTGGATTGTGGTGTTGATAACTACACCTGGAGACATTTTGGTTATTCGTTTCCAGGGTCTTTCTGACTTTGTGGAGCTACAACGGTCAAAAGCGTCTCACACCCCCTCCCACAGACCTGGAGTAGACCTGACTCACCATCTCGCAGGTATTCCAGCTCTGGTTCTGATCCCCAGGAAGTCTCATTTGTCTGCAGGCCTTTCTGGAGCAAAGGGAAGAGTCCTCTGAGCGTCCGGAGATATTCTGTGGACACAAAGAAGTCCCATCCCTCCTCCTCCTCCTCCTCCTCTTCATCATCTCCTTCCTCCTCCCAGTCCCCTTCATAGTCCCTCTCACTCTTCAGCCACGTTGGGTGAGCATCCTCCTCCTCTGCCATGTAGATGTCCACTTCTGATTCGGAGTCCCAGTCGTCTTCATCCGTGGTGTACTCGTCCCGCAGAGATCTCGGCTGCGAATGTCGAGTCAAACAATCCGACTCCACGTCAGAGATTTGATCGGAGTCCCCGTCCTTACAGTCACTGGCGTCCTCGTCCACTGCCATGGTTCTCCAGGGGCTCACCCAGTGCATTGTGGGTGCTGAGGCGGCAGCTGAAGGACTGATTTCTCTCTTTTCATGGTACAGTCTCTGACAGGCGACCTCGATGGAGTGAGGATTCAGACCTCCAACTGTGGACAAACATTGACCGTCAGGAGGAATGAGAGCTGAAATCACCAACAACCATCATCTTTGATCATTTATGTGAATGTGACAGGCAGAGAATGATGTCATCAGCAGTGAGTAAGAAACCAGACACCAGGTCTTAATGGTATTTAACCAGCTGAGCAGATAATTAGTTCCTGCAAACTGACATTTGTTTGTTCAGTGGCAGGTTCAACGAGTGATGTGTCAGATAAGCAGACTGAATGTCGTCAGAGACCTGGAATATCAGTTGGAACCTGTCAACATTTAGATCGTATTGTACATTTATTTTGATTATCTAGAGAAAATCATTAAAATTGAACGATATTTTAGTGCTAGAAAGGTTCAAGCTAGGTCCAGCTATTTAATATTACTGTGTTACTTACTGTGTTATGTTGTGTTTTTCAATCCTATTTCATTTTGTTTGCTTTTGTTTTACATATTATAATAAAAATAAGAAATATTCACATGTAGCTCAGATTGTACTCATGAATATTTCCATAAGCAACTTTAATTTAATTACATGTTTTTTCCAGTAATATAGTTGACATTGTTGTTTATTTTGTAATTACTTCAAGTAATGGTGTTATATGTAAGTAGTTTCTCCCCAACACTGTCACACTGTGATTCCATAACTCTGACTTCCTGTGGACGCACACAGTGGGGAGGCATCATCACACCTCCATGTGAACAAACTGGGGGCATCGTAAAGATGGTCAACCTGCTCGAAGGGCTTTGGTGGTTCTTCTCCGGAGCTCCTTTGCCGACGCTCGTCTGTCGGGGTTCTTCTGGAGTCCAGCCCGGAACACTTTGGCTGTGAAGTTGTTGCAATTGGACGGCACCTCCCACAGCGGTGGCGGCTCGTTCACGAGCTGATGCACATAACGACAATGTTTCTGATTAGTCTCTGGAGAGAAAAGAGGAGTGTGGGGGGGGGTCTCTTACGTGGAGACACAGCGGCTGAGAGTAGTAGCGTATCCAGGGGTGACATCCATTGAGCATGTGCAGTAGCATACAACAGCTGCTCCACACGTCGGCCTTGGCGCTCAGGTTGTCACCTCGTGCCACCTCTGGGGCCATGTGAGTCTGTGTTCCTGGGAATGCAGCTCCTACGTGGGCAGAAAATACACGTTTTATCACTACTTCTTTACGACAGTACCAGATTTAGTCACAAATTGGTGTGAATTATTTAGAGCGGCCCGGTTCTAGGTGTGGGCTAACCCTAACCCAACCCCCCCTAAATGGAAAACACACTCTGGTTATCATTTCTCCCTGATTATAATTAGTGACACGGACTAGAACATCTGGGTTTGGGCTACTGGACATGATGTTCAGTGTTACTTCGACATTCATCTGCCTGTTGTGATTGTTCCATTCTGTCACATCACTTTGGAGAGTTGCTGTCTGTTAGCAGACCAACCATTAGTGATGATGTAGCAGCAGAGGGGATTTCTAGACCCTGTTGAGTCAGCAGCTCAAAAGTGTGTGTGTGTGTGTGTGTATGGAAGTGTCCAATTAAAGCAGTCAGGCCTGATTTCAACACATTTTGTCAACTGCAACATTAGACATGAAACCAGCTGAATGACGTTTGATTTTTGCTTTTGTGTTGTTTTGTATTTAAATGTTTCGCAGCAGAGTTTCATGTTCTGGAACTTCAGACCATGTCAGCTCATAGGATTCAGACCATGTCTGTGTCCGCCTGCAGGTGCCCAGACCATTTCTGACCTCCCCAATAATTTCATTAGTAATTACACAGTTCACTGCTTCCTTTGCTGGTGTCCACTCACCCCTGAATGCCTTGACGCTCCAGCCATCATCATCTAATGTCTCTGAGAGTCCAAAGTCACAGAGGAATGCGTGTCTGCAGTCAGCAGACAGCAGCACATTGTCAACTGGAATAAAATCAACACACCGGATTTAGAGAGACGGCCTGTTTTCATTTGGTGCTCTGGTGGGACAAAACTGAGGAGGCTGTCAGAGTGGAGGGATACACGGGAGGAAAAAGCTCCTGGACGTATCTAGACATACACCACTGTGTTTATCACGTTTCCAGCTCTGATCTAATACGGTGTCTGATCTAATACGGGTCAAAGAATGAAGCTGCTCACAGTGACCAGTAGGTACAATGGAGGGGCCTAATGTGAGCAGGTCCCCTCAATCCTCTCAGTGGGGATTACTGGCATTTAGGTGTCGGTTTGGGATTACGTCCATGATGCCATCTGACAGAGGAACCAGCAGCTTTACTAACATAAAATCCACCATCACGACAGGAGACGACAGACCTGACACTAAATACACAATCAGTGGGAATGAATCAAATGTACGCAGAGTGACAAAGAACTGTCCTGTCCAGCAATATGAGCGTGCCACTAAGCATTTCTGGGAAATTATTCAGTGTCAGCTGAGTGTAAGATGTTTGGTCAGTTTTATTGTAAGACAGGAAAAACACATTTTGTTGTTTGCGTCGTGGTTTTGCAACGTTCAAATAAAGAATAACTCATGGTGATGAGTTATTATTATCATACAGCAGTTTACACAGTGGATAAACTGAAAACAAGCATTCATCCTGTCTGACCCCTTGATCCCACCTTTGACATCCAGGTGAAGAACCTTCTTGTGGTGCAGGTGTTCTAGCGCCCCCAGAGCCTGATGCAGGAAGTGCAGAGCCAAATCTTCAGGCAGACATTTCATCTGCTTTAGGAGCTGAGCCAGACAAGCTGAAGAGGTTTGACCATGTCCGGTTACTGCTGCTGTCGTGTCACCATGAATCACTTGTGTCATCAGATCAGGTTACCTGGCTTCAGGTCCATGAAGAGCACAACGTTCAGCCCCTCCCTCACGGCGCCAAACAGCTCGACGACTCGAGCAGAGTTCAGAGTGCTCCACGTCATCACCTCCTCCCCTCTGAAATGACTCAGTGGAATCTGGCAAAAAGTCACAGCTGATATAAAAACACTATATGGGACTAAAAACTCTGGGGACTTACCCTCTTTGCCGCACATGTAAATCCAGTTGTTCTGTCCTGAACACATAACACATCGCCGTATGAGCCGTTCTGGATGTGGTGCAGGATGCAGTATTCCTCTCCTTCCCTGTACTGAGAACAGCTCGGCTGGAGTTTCTTAGGAGAACAAGACATCACACGAGGATGAGAAACAAGAAGAACCGAGCAGATGAAGACGAGTCTGCCCCTTGTGTCACGTGTTTAAGTATAAGATGAGTGTAAAACATTTAAACTGCCCAATAGACTGTATATAATATCTGCTCCTTCCAGATATCTGATGTACCACCTGATACCTGATGTGCCAGCAGCAACCTCCATCCAGGTGCAGTATCGACCTGTAGATGGCGTCACTCTTGACTTACTCTAACACTTCAGCAATGATAGCTGCCAATACATTTGCTCTAGTATTTTGGAATACCATAAGTACGTGACCATTAGCGCAAGAAGGAAAAGGGAGAAGGAGAAACCATCGATCAGTTTCTGAAAGTTGTTGTCGCTCCAGAGCATCGGACACCGTAATGACAGCGACATGACTGTTCTCAACTTTAAGGAATCGTTCTCTCCTTCTCCGAGCTCCTTCGTCACACCAGGTAGGAGAATCTGTCAGGAACCGTTCAGTGTCACATAGTCACATTTGCACATTTAAGGTACTCTAAAGTTTGCTAAGCAGGAGGTCCAGGGCTACCGTCAGGGTTAAAGGGTGTGTTGTTAATGTTGGAGATGTCTGAACGCGATCATCTTACGTCATGAAAAATGAAGCCCTCGTTCGTATGTTTGTTCGTCTTCCAGTCGTTTCGTTTGAAATCTCTAAAAAAACGTGAGACAAAGACTTTGGACGCCCACGTCACTTTGCCTCTCATTTCATCGTCCATGCCATCGCCGGCGGACACACTCGCAGGTGCAGTCGTGGTGTTCAGAGGCGTGTGGGTGGAGTCAGAATGACCCAGCGCACCCAGAGCACATCTCGAATCTCCGGTGCAGCCGTCAGACGCGTCACAGGCACGCTCGTAATCCCATCGCACGTCTGAGGACGATGAGATGAAACCCGACACTTGCAACAGGTCAGAGGTCAAATTCGACATGCTGGCTGCAGGTGGTACTGGAGCGCCGCCCTCCTGGCTGCACGATGAGTCACAGTCACTTTCACGAGTGCAAACAGATTCCGGCTCAGAGTCCGAGTCTCCTCTGTCTTCACTGGTCGTGACGTCTGTTCTCCAGCCGCAACCATAGCGAAGCTGCTCTCCATGGCAGCACGGCGGTGAGTCGGTGAACTGAGGGGGGGGTGGGATGATCTCCACGGATGACATCATCTCGCTGCCTGCAGATTTCAGCCAATCGATCTCTTGCACCCACAGACCCCTGATGATGGGCGGTTCACCCGTTGGCTCCAGGTCATGTCCTGCTCGGGTTCTCCAGTGCTGGTTCCTCTGCAGATGCTGGTTGGTGACAGCGTCACAGCGTTCGTCCTCGGCGTCACTCATCACGGTCGTGTTCCTGCTCAGAAGCCTGGGGACAAGATTCAACTGAGAAGATCAGACTTTGAGCGATCAGAGAAACATCAAGTGAAACATGGCAGACCTGAACTTAGTGAGCGGCTCCGCTTGTGAGAAGTGCTGAGTGTCGGTGGGGCTGAACTCCTGGAAGTCTTCCCCTGGGACACACACACACACACACACACACACACACACGCACACACACATGCACACACACCATTGCAGATCGTGACATCATCGGTCCGACAGCTGAGAGCTGGAAGCTAACATCTCACAGCAGAAGAAAGGTCTTACTCTCAGCCTGGGCCACGATGGAAAAACTTTCCTCTGACAGGTGACCCCCCTCGCCGACCACATGCTTGGCGGTGCCGTGCAACATCACTCGGCTCAGATGGGGGGCGAACACTTGGACCAGCGAGTCCTTTTCCTTCTCGCACACATGGCTGCCATTGTTGTCCTCGCCGACAAACGAGGGGTCAGAACCTCCAGTGACGATGACAGACAGGGCACTGGAGTTAAACATCCTGGGTATGGCCACCTGTGAGTGTGTGTGTGTGTGTGTGTGTGTGTGAGATAAAGAGGTCTGGAAGAGACAAAACATCCACAGAATGAAACCAGCAGACGGGTGCAGTCTGACCTCTTAAGAGTCAAAACAGGAAGCAGAAACTCTTCTAACATGAAATCTTCTTCACCAAAAGTTTCAGATGACAATTCTACAAATGACAATGACATGGAACGTTGGAAAAGACGTGACAATGTTCGCTGCGACAAATAATAATGGGAACGAGAAGAGCAGTGGACAGCACAGACCTCCACCAAGCCACTCATCCCCCCCCCCCATGTTATTGTCCTCCATTCATTACATACTTTTAATAATTGTATGTATCAAGTTATTCAAACAATCGTGATTAACCTCATGACACAAATCATGCAATCAAGCGCTCCTTTTTGTTTCTTTCTCTTCATCTATTTTTTACTTGAACATTCAATTCAACATTCATTCAACATCCGTGTTTCCAGTTATTTTGCTAACAGAGAAACGCCAGCATAAACACAATAATAATAATAATAATAATAATAATAATAATAATAATAATAATAATAATAATAATAATAATAATAATAATAATAATGTCATGCCTGCACGGTGTGTTGTCCGGTGACTGGACAGTGTTCCTTTGACAGACCCACAGGTCCTGTCACCTCCCAGCGAGCGGCCGGCTCAGGTCTTTCTGCGGTTTCCTCCAGGTACTCCTTTAACACAGACACTTACTTTAATGTCAGAGCTGAACTTTTTCAGACTTCGATCCCACACAGACTGGTCGGGAGCTGAATGAACATCAGGTATAAATAGCAGCCCGAGGGCGGACCACGTGCCTTGCACTGGGCCCCCAGCTGTCAAAGTCGTTCTCGCTGCAGCCAGTGTCCGGGGATCAGGACACCCATCAAGTCCTCAGAAGAGACTGGGGGGACGAACCCCTCGTCATCGACCGGTGTTATACCTGAAGGCTGCTCACTCAGCG
>CAAKHB010001084.1:25304-43082 GCA_901007665.1 Aeoliscus strigatus
CACATGCTGCCACTTGTGGGTGATGGTGGCACCCTGACTGTGCTCCAGCCTCTCTGATCAACCCCCCACGGCATTTAACACACACACACACACACACACACACACACACACACACACACACACACACACACACACACACACACACGCCGCTGATTGGTCAATGGTGAATTTGAGCTCCATCTTCCCGACAAACACTGTCCACCCCCCAGACCCCAGTGACCCCTCTTTCCTGGTACATTGAAGTAAGTCAATTATGAGTGCATGTACACGACTGTTGTACAATATATTCATCTTATCTTAATAAAGACAAATGTAGGTATAAAACTGTGTAACTGTAAATATAGAACTGGAAGCAACAAGCTCCAAACAACTGGAGCTTTCAAACCATCTCCTTACCTAAACCTCCTGAGTGTCATTTGCTTGTACTATGAAGTTCTTACCTCTTCTCTACGGGTTCTACTAGTGCTTTAAAACTTTAAACTTGTATCTCGCTCTTTGTTTGTGTTTTAAAAGCAGCATAAAGTCTTTGCTGGCTGAAGTAATTACAGCACACTGGATCATTTCATTTTCTCATGTGGGCAGGGAGAGTACCGCACTAACTGTATCAGGGTTTGTTTTTTTTTCCATCATTGCTGCTGTGTTTACCAGATTGTCACAGTTGTTTTCAACAACACTGTCTCAAATAGAGATGACAGGAATCTGTATCCCTAAAGGCTTTAGCAGAATACCACAGGAGGGTATGTGTGTGTGTGTGTGTGTGTGTGTGTGTGTGTGTGTGTGTGTGTGTGTGTGTGTGTGTGTGTGGCCTCTCCCTGCCTGGCAACATCTGAATGGGATCCTCAAGCGACCAATAGTGAGTCTGTGCACAAACTTTGCTCTCACGTCAAAAGTTTTTGTCACTTCACTCATCTGCTGTTGACGGGTGAAGTCGGCTAAACTTAGAGCTGTGAAGACTGGACGGGGCGCCTTCTTTCACACACGGGTCGATTCGTGGATAGTCAGTTCATTCCGTAGGTGCTTTAACTCAACAACAAAGGTACATTTTAACAGTCATAGCTGTTAGTTACATATGAATATGATTGCTCAGCACACAGAAGAGGAGAGAACGGAGAGAATTATCACGATCATCAGGTTTGAGGCCGTTCTGCACCGTTCACATGTGGGTGCTGCCAGACAAAGGTGTTGTCAAAGGGGATTTTAAGAGGAATTATAGGTGCCATAGAATGTTTTGTCTTCAGTCACATCTGTTTTGTTTTGATTTTTTTTTTTTAAATTGATGGTTCTCTCATTTGAGTCAAACATTAAACCAGAACAGAATCATTCCTGTACGTTGTGTCCAGTGTGTCAATAAAGCAGAGGGACATGTTTGCTTTTGTTTTCTTCTCAAGCAGAAGAGCCTGCATGTCCGTTTACGGCCAGCAGGGGGCAGGTGATGAAACATGATGCTGGTTTGACCAGCTGCTGGTGAAAGTGGGACACAGCCACCTTTTCAATTGTTTATTTACTCCGGTTGCCATAGCAACTGTTTCATTAAAGAAGGGGAGGAGGTGGTATTGGTAAGAGGATATGTGTGTGTGTGTGTGTGTTGGCGCGGAGGGAGGCTGTAACAGTGTGTGTCCACATATCCTGTCAAGTGATCCACCTCACTGATCCTAATTATCACAGATATTTTGAGAAATTGATTTTCTGAACCTTCAGTCAGCTGGTGATGGACAGACTGTCCTTCAACGTCTTCACAGAGAAACAAGTGTCTGAAAGTAGCGACGACAGATTCATTTTTCAGACAGTCTGGGCTCAAAGCAAATGTGTTAAAAACATTCTAATGAGCTTTGGGTGCAACAGAGACTCCCGAAGAGAAACTGGATTTACAGGATGTTCAACACGATGATCTAAAAAATGAGCCTCAAGTAACGAATAAATGTCGTCAGACTGGTTCAGTGTGATGTCAGCAGTGTCATGATGTGTCTGATGTGACATCACCAGTTCAGTAATGTGCAGAAGTGATGTCACATTCTCCAGACATAATATACTGTCGACATATGAGCAGAAACCACAAACCACCTGCTATTAGCTGCTGTCAGCTACTGTTAACTGTGTCGCTAACGGCCTGGTAAATGTCTTCCACTGAATCACGGAGGAGCTCGTTCAATTAGCACACATTGTCCCAAAATTCATTTTAATTTCAATGACTAACTGAACCGCTCAATGCTGGAAAAAACACAAGATCACAGCTTCAAATTAAATTAAGGTTTTATTCATGTCATTAAAAATCAAATCAGCATCTCTGCACAACAGACGGCAGATTACGGACACATGAAGGCGAAAAGGAAACGTGATTGACTGAACTGAAACTAAACTCACATTTTATTTGCCACGTTTAAGGCAGCGAGTACATTCGTCAGTCTCTTCTTTCACACAGACTTTAAATACAGTCGGAAACCTCAAGGGGTCTCATACCAGGACAAATCTCATGAAAACAGCCGGACATGCTGAGTCTACAAACAGAAGTGAAAGAGAAACATTGTGCTGCTCTGGGCTGACAGAATTAATACGTTGTTGAGAATCAATTGTTTCAGTGGTGTATGGCAAAATACAAATTCTTGATGGTTGGAGGCTCAGAGAAGAACTCTGCTCATTACTGATGCTGCAAACTGAAAACCGTGTTGTTGTTTTTTTTATCAATTCTGATTTGAATGCCACAGCCGTTGTGTGAGTTCCTTCACCGGGGCTGCAAATAACTTAGTACCATCATCAATTCCTCTGTGGATCAGTTGTTTGGTCAGAAAATTGGACAAAATGAGTTCAACTATTCGAATCAAATGTGTTAAGATATTCAGTTTACTATCATTAGAGGCCAAAGAAACCAGAAAACTTCCACATTTAAGAAACTGCAATACTTAAAGTGAAATACTCAATTCATTGATTATCAAAATAATTTGTGCCTGATTTAGCTTCAACAAACCTGTTTTGTCTTCAGTAGTAAACAGTGTGGTCCGTCTCTCCACGAGATTCATTAAGAAAAGGAATAGCAGTTTTAAGTTCAACAGAAGGAGTCAAACTGTCGACTTAATGCGAGGTGGTGTGTTTGTTACACGTTACAATGACAGGACACTTCATCGTCACGTCTTACAGCCTGACACCTGATGCAGTTTAATGTCTGGATCCAAAAACACCTCTTCAACAAGCAGCAAAGTGCAAAATCCTGGGAAATAAACCGCCTTTAAAAAACAGCTTACTGTCCAACTAAAGCTGCAAATCAACATCAGAGGTCAAAGGTCGAAGGATTCAAGTCCCTCAAGGAAAGTCTTTTTTTCTGTGACCAAAGAACGAGGCCCAAGTCAGCTGGCTGTTCTGGACGCAACCTTCACCCTTCAGGTCACAGGAGAATCCTGCAGGACAGCAGCGCTGGGAGTCCGCGCAGCAGACAGCCTGTGTGCACACACACACACACACGATCAGACGTCAGCTCAGTTGTAATCACAGGTGTGTGGCAGTCAGAAGGTGTTCCATTAAAAGTGGAGCTCAACTCTCAGAGGTGAGGTGAGGTGAGGTTTGGATCATGGCTGACAGAAAACGGATCAGATGTTGTTAACCAATGAACGCTTCTAATAACTCATGCTCCATCCAGATCTCGTGTCGGACATGTGTGATGAGCGTCACGTACCCTGGGGGAGGGGCAGCAGCTCCACTCTGTGCCTGAGCCCTGACAACATGTTTCCTGCTTGGAGCAGTGAAACTCCCCTGTCCCGTCACATGGTACGCCCGTGTCGTCCTGGGTGTCCTCCCTGTCGGACTGGACCACTTGGCTCTGAGGGAGGGTGCTGACGACGGTGGCGTGCTCCTTCTTCTCGCATGTTCCTGTCTGCATGTTGCAGGTGTAGCCCTGAGGGCAGCAGTGTTCCTGGTCGGCACAGCACACCGCCTGCAGGGGGCGACAGAGCAGCGGGGCAGAAAGTTAAATTGCTTCACGTTTGAGTCAGCGCCTCTTATTTGAGCTCATATACTGTATATGAACAGGAAGTGGATGATGTACACACCTTGACCAAAGGGCAACACCCCCAACCCCCCGTCTGCAGCTTACAGCAGGTCGTTCCTGAGGCACAGCTGCTCTTGTTGTCACATTTAACATCCGTCAGGGCACCCAGCTCCTTCAGAGCACGGACTTTGGTGAACCAGGGAATAACGTGGGGTCCTCTGGAGCAGGAGGAGCGGTGGGGTTCACATGTGTGTCCGCTGGGGCAGCAGTGGTTTCCATCTTCACAGCACACCGCCTGAGGAGCACACGGCCATCAGATATCTGATGACGCCACCGTCCACGTCCCTTCATATGAAAACGCACCTTGGGCAGCGGGCAGCAGCCCCACTTATGGGTCCTGTTCATGAAGCAGCACGTGGTGTCTCTCGGGCAGCTGGTTTGATGGTCACACATGTTGTTGTCCGTCCGAGTCCGTGCGGCAGCAGCCTTCAGGGGACGGATCTTGTGGTGCCACGGGACGCGCAGGAGGCCGTCGGGCTTGTCACATGTTTGCTCAGCCACGTTACACTTGTAGCCTTTGGGGCAGCAGTGCTGGTGATCGCTGCAGCAAACCGCCTGCAGGGATCCAACAGAAACAGACCGGAATCTCTCTCAGAGAAAAACTTAAAACTGGTATGAACTGGAATGAAACGAAATCTTTTATGGCAGAAATCTCATCAGGCCTGATCACAAGCAGAGCATATTCTGTAGATTTTTTACATATTTTACACACAGCAGCACTTACACTGCAACTTTTACTGTCTATCTAATTTTCACATTTCTTAATTTGCTCCTTAAATATTTTATGTATATTTTATTCTATTAGTATTTTTATATGATGCACTTTGCCCTGGACCCATTGGACAGCGGTGTGCTGCAGCTGGAAGGTGACTCTCCAGAGGAAACCTTCCCAAGGGCCCAAGTTCTTATCTCAGAGTACAAAGACTCACTGACTCTCTGACAAACGATGGACCTGTGTCATCAAACAGATGTAGTTGACTAACGGTGCTTCTCCACCACGGCCCGACTCAACTCGGCTCTTGTTTGCGTTTCCACTGGGCATGGTTCCTGGTCCTTTTTTTTAGTACCTCCTCCGGCAAGGTTCCAAGCGAGCTGCAGCCATGGATTGGTCACTGAAGAGAGAGGGCCGTCCCAACACAAACACCAGATGTGTTTGTGTTTTTTGCCTTGTCAGCGCTTGTTTTGAGAGCTGGGGTCTACAATCGTGTCCTGCTCTGTCTTTCTGCTCGTTTCTTTAAATCTGTATTCTAAAACTAAAACAGGCCCAACCCCTCATCTGAGAGGAGAAAGTGACGAATGTAGGTGGGTTCCACAGACTCAGCGAACCTGAAAGCATCACCGTGTTCCTCCAAAGGGACGACACTGACCTGAGGCAGCGGGCAGCACGCCCACTGTCCAGACTGGATCTGACAGCAGGTTGTTCCTTTGGGACACATGGTCTGCTTGTCACACTTCTCGTCCTGAGCCTCTGAACTCAGAGCAGGAACCTTCATCACCCAGGTGACGGACGGAGCGGAGCTCGACGGGTCGTCACAGGTTCCACCCTCCAGATTGCAGACTGTTCCATGAGGGCAGCAGTGGATGTGGTCGTCACAGCAAACCGCCTGGTAGGTGCACCGAAACAGAAACGGGGTGAGTTCCCAAACGTGGTGGCACATGGATCCTCATTCCTGTGTGCACAGTCACCAGAGGCAGAGGACAGCAGGCCCAGGCACCGCCCAGCGTCGTGCAGCAGGTGTATTCTCCAGGGCACGAGGTGGTGTTGTCACATTTCGTGTTAGCGCTCAGCGAAGAGAAGATGTTTGCTGGCCGACGGCTGGTTTCTATACCAGTGAAAGGACCAGAAGCAGCTAAAAAATACACAGAGTCATTGTCATCATACACAGTTCTAGGCATAGTTCTAAAACGCTGATGGATTTCTCACCTTTGACCCTCACGGCTAGTAGCCGAGCAGCAGCAGGGATCTTCCTGGACATGGCAGTGTGTCCCTGAGCGGACACACAGGTGCTGTGATACAAGTCACACTCAGTACCTGAAGGACAGCAGTGCAGGTGGTCTGAGCAGCAGACAGCCTGGAAACATGAGGGAGAGTCAGTCAGCACCCGATGATTCCGTCTCTACCTCTGCGTGGTTTGGACACCGGCCGAGTGTTCTGCATCACCCGACTACCTCAGTCTGCATACGTACGTCAGGCATCGGACAGCATCCGTAGGTGCCGTTGCTCATTTGGCAGCAGGTGGTCTGATCAGGGCAAAGTGATGTCTGGTCAGGACACTTAACTGCAGAGAGACAATGAATGAATGAATGAGACAATGAGAGGGAAGGAAATCACTTCAGTTCCCATTTCACTGGAACACAGACTCACTGTCATTTGGCAAAGCCGCCATCTTCTTCAGCAGAGGCACATGTGTCCCAGCAGATCTGCAGACTCCAGCCTCCAAGTCACACACTGTGTTGCTGGGGCAACAGTGGAGGTGATCGCTGCAGCACATGGCCTGCAAAGGTTTCAAATATCAAAATAAGTCAAAAATACAAGTTTTTATTTTATTTTCCCTTTCAAATCCTCTTAAATGAAAAACTAGTGCTGCGACCATTCATTTTATCCCTTTGATTCATAATCAAGCCCAATTAATCACTGATGTTGATGGCAGTAGCTTCAAAGTAGATCATTTCAGGTTCCTTTGCTCCTCTAATTACAGTAAATTTAATATCTTTGACCATTTTGAACTCAGACGCTAAAACTGCCTTCACAGTTTCACAGATGCAGATGCCTGTTTAATGAAAGGCGTACATCCACGTAGGGACAACAGCCGTAGTCACCGCTGGTCAGCAAACAACATGTATAACTGTCCGGACAGCTGCTTCTTCCCCCAGGACACGTGACTGAACCCACTGCAGAGATGAGCACAGACACAAACACGCTCAGCGTCATCACACACAACTTCATACAGGTTCCATTACTCATTTGTGTTTGAGATCAGAGATTGTTGATGCAACGGGAGAAAGGACCAACCTGGAGGGTTCGTCCTCCTCCTCCTGGCAGGCAGTTTCTCCAGCATGGGGATGGACTCTTGTGAGGCAGACACACATTTGGAACGAGTGAGGTCACACTTTGTTCCCTCAGGGCAGCAGTGGCGATTGTCCTGACAACACACGGCCTGTTGAGGGAGGAGGAACATCATCGCTAGATGTCAAATCTTCTGTGATACGATTCAAAGCTGCAGCACAAGTGAAGTATAAAAAGACTATAACGTTTGATCTGTTTGTGTCGAGCAGGAGCTTTTGATGGAGATGTGTGTTAGTGTGTGTGTGTGTGTGTGTGTGTGTGTGTGTGTTACCTTGGCTAACGGACAGCAGCCCCAGGAGCCGTCAGGAAGCTGGCAACAAGTGGTGCTATCCGGACACTCGGACTCCTGGTCCGGACAAATGACCGCCTTCACTTGGTCACTCAGCTGCAGGAATCACAGGCAGCGCATACCAATGACAGCACACATGCACACAGAAGGAACAAAAAAAAACAAAAAACAAAACAGGAACAAAAACAGTCAGTTCAGGAAATGTATCGGATAGAGTCAGATTGATGAAAAAAAAAAAACATGAACCAAATTCTTTTTTCCTTCATATAAAATCAACTGTGAATCTCCTCGTATTACTATTCTCCCAACTGCTGCTGCCTCTTGATACCAGAATGGTAACTTCTATATTTTTAAAAGAAAACTATTTTTAATATACTGTAATTAAATAACCCAGACTGAAAAAACGAATGAATTTTTCTGGAACAAAAACTGAACTGAAACTGAATTGAACCAAAACGATAAAAAGAGAACTGAGTCTGCATGCTGTGCATATACAGAAAATCTTATCTAAAAATTGACCGACCTTCTCTCAACAAGCACACAGACCATGAATCATCTTTACAGCTCATTGATTTGGGAACAAAGGGCCCACATTTCAAACAGGCAGAACAGAAAAACATCTGACAGAGCTCTTTGTTTGTCCAACCTGAGACAACACAGACCTGTTTGGCAGGAAGTCGGTTCATCCAGGGCAAAGAAATGCTCTTATTAACACATCTGGCATGGACCAGATCACAAACTGTCCCCTCGTAGCAGCAGTGGAGATGGTCTGAACAGCACTCGGCCTAAACACCGATTGGACCCAGAACGAGTGAGAGAACAGCAGGAACACTCGGAGCAGGTTTATTACTCATTTGACCACAGAGGGATCAGACAGTACTAGTACTATTCTAATCTACGTATATTTTACCTCTGAGTATACTAGTAAAGAATGTATACAACTATCTTGCAATATATTATACTAACTGAATAACTATTTTTTTAAAATGCTCCCACAAAGTTTAAGTGTGCACATCTAAATAAGGTGAATACAAAGAAAATAACATTTTATTTAGGATTGTTTGTTGGATTCACAATACAGTAAATATGGTATGTGTCGTTTATTTTTAACACAGCTTGGCTGCCCTGACAGTGCATACATCCTTAATAGAGAACTCACACGAGGCAGCGGACAGCACCCGTATCCTCCCTCTGTGTTCTTGCAGCAGGTGTTTCTGTCCTCACACATGCCTCCATCTGGACACACCAACGCTGCACTCAGGCCCAGCACAGCCAAACACAGGATTCCCGTCTGCACAGTCTGAACATGAGCCGGACATCAGCAGAGTAGCAGGGAACAATGTTGTCTGACTTCATACAAAGAAGCTCAAACTGCTTAAACAAACTCTCTGCACGTTATTATCCTGGTTTCTTTGTGCTTGTCAGAAACCATGAGGTGCAAAGAAAGAGAATCTTTATTGATACACTGCATTTCCACACTGCACTGATTATTGCTGTTCCCTTTCATTCACAAGGACCTACATGTCAGGCATTTACCATAAACTACAAGAGCTATTCAGTCTTACTGGGGGTTTATGACACGGTACTTTATTTCAGATCTGATTTGCATTTCATATGTGAAAACACAAATGAAGCAACAGCCGGCATAGCTGAAGAAATCGATCACCTGATAAAAGCTGAGTGTTTGTGTGAGGAGAAAACAAATAAACCTGAGAAAACAATCAGCGTGTAGGACGTCTCAACCAATAACTGTCAATATTTGGCTGACATAAATGACAGTGCACCTGTATAAGAACAGAAAAAGGAGTATATACTCTTATATGCTCCTTTTTGTTTTTGTAAATATATAATTGTGCTCTTTAACCTGATAAAATTGTGAAAGAAAACGTGATTTCTGCATTTCTTTAACTACACTCTGAAATGTCACATGAGAAATGATTTGTTTCCACATAATCCTTGGATCTGAGTAGCAGTGCAGTAATAACACACACACACACACACACACACACACACACACACACACACACACACACACACACTCGTGCCCAGCTGAGAGTTTAAGTGTGTGACTGACAGTTACATGTCCACATATTAAAGACATTAAATTACAATGGTTCCGGTTACTGCCAGTGGAGGTACTTTACCATTGTTAGCAGACGACTTGACATGGAGGCAGGGCGGACTGAGTTGTGTTTTCACTCCAGGACACTTTGAGGCATACTCCTCTAACCTGGCGAGAAACAACACATCGTATAAACTGATAATACATCATACATACAACAAAAACAACCGGAAATGAGCGAGCTGACGTCACAAACTACAGTTAGCTTAACAGGCTAAGAGGCTAACAGACGAGCTAGCTGCTTTAACAGATGTAACACGCATTTATTTTTCCTCAGTAGAGACACCAACATGCCAGTTGTTTACCTCACTCGTTCGGCGCGACTCCAAACTGTCACATGTGTTAAAAGTCTTCAGAATATCTCAGGCGACACAAAGCTGCTTCCGACTCGATTCAATTCAGGAATCACATGACTCGCTCAGGCAGCTACTGTGCAACGTCTTAAAGGGACATTACAACCATTACCAGTCGACCACTTCAGTGGTCGTAGGAAATTAAAAAACTGAGTTTTTTTTTTTTTTAAAAATCCCCTCTAATAGTCCCATTGTACCTTTGGAATTTTAATTGAGAGGTTCTATTACAGTATGAACTTGAAGTTCGTCTGTGATATTTCGTTCTTTTCATAGTGTTCCACTAAAATAATGGCCAATGTCATGTTTTCAGTTTTTTAAAAACTGAAGAAAATGAGCCAAATCATCATGAACAGCTGAATTGAGTAGATTTTTTTAAGAAGGTGATGCTGCCTTTTTAAAACAGTAAAAAAATTAATCTTGTACTAAAGGAAAAGCCCAGTATAAGATAATTACTTATATTAAATAAAAAATGGATGTGTCTATGCAGTAGCCCATCTGTCATCAGTAAACAATCATAAAGATAAATTGTGTTCAAGTAATGTAATCACAAACACTTCCAGTGGAAACAAATTTATTTCTAAGTTGTCTCATGTACAGAAAGAATCAATTTACAGTTTACAACAACTGACCAGGTGTATGAAGCAGAATTATTAACAGCACACGTATGGAGGCCCACAGTTCAAACCTACCCTCATATGTAGTTCACCATCAAATATCCAACATGGACACAAGAGCATGTTCACTGCATTCCTCCAACAGCTCCTGTTTCAAGTTCACAAACTGGAATTTTACAGATATTTCTGAAACAAAAACAAGCAAGGAAAGCCACGATTGCACAACTGAGAAGAATCCCATTTATGATCCAAACAGGTACAGTCACAGCAGCAGACACTACGGGGCAGTTCAGTAGGTTTTGTCTCATCTTTACACTCACGACTTGAGTCCGTACCGTGGGCTACTGACGCAAGCATATGAACAGCAAGTGACGGGTGGAAAGGGCCGACAGGTCAGCATGACATTTACACAGCTGTCAGGACGACTTGGTACTGATGATTGTAGGCGGCGAGTTCACAGCTGCTGATGTGTCAGTAGTGATGCTACGAACAGCAGTGCTGGTCAGTATGTTAGTGTTGTAAACATTTACGACCGGAAGTGAATTTTGTTAGAACAGGATCAAGGGAAAAAAAGTCAGTGTATCTTTATTTCACTAAGTTAGTTTGGCAACACAGTCAATATGTCAGTGCATCACTTTTTTTGTGCCAAAGATCCTGGGTTATTCCAAAAAACAGTTTTCATTAAAAACACTCTATTCTACATGTTACACATGCACATCATATACACATAAAATCTCAAATAGGTCATCGGAGCATTTACAGGTTTGGTGAAAAAGAGGACAGATACAAGAAGATAAGATATCCAAGGACGTAGAAGTCGCAAGAAAAGTTTGGCAGGCATGCTCCCCAGAGTGATGCGTGTTGTTACAGCCACAATGCAGTGTGCTTGTTTAGTGCCTGTCGCTGTCGACAGTGTGGTTAACTCGATGTTTAACTGCATTTTAAAAAAAAGGGACCTCCATGCCTATCACTTGATCCTATGTGAGAGAAGGCACTTGTAGGAGAGGAGTGGTACAGGCCCTGTCCACAAACAACCGCTGTGTATCTCAGTAAGATATGAAGTCTTCAAGTAACGTGGTGTTTTTGCTGAGATGTGTAGGTTTAAGACCCCAGGCTTCTTGGCAAATGGAGGTGGTGGGGGGGGTCTATTCAGGAGCTGGTGGGGGCTTTTGGTGCCTTCAGTTTATTTCATACATTCATATGCATGCAACCTTTCTCTACCAAACGGTTTCAAATAGTCGGGGAAACTATTTACACAATAGAGAAAAAAAAAGTCTCCAAGAAAGATCCCAACAACAGGAGAAAAGGCAGAAAGTTTTGGCAGAGCAGTAGATCATTGCTTTAAACCAAAAAACAGATGGAGAGGATGCTGGGTGGGTCGTTTTGACACATGAGTACAACAGGAAGAGGATATCAAGTACGTCCCTGAAGGAGCAGAATGCAAAAAGGTGTACATTTGCATTATCTATTCACAGGGGACCGGAGAAAAACAATCATAGCAACTGACAGGTTCCACACATGTTTACGCAATCTGTGCACAATCCGGGTCGCAGGAAACCAATATAAATCAGCTAAATACCCATCATGTCCATAAAAATGTCAATCACTGCAAAACCTTCCACCTAAGAATCAATTATTAATTCTTTAGTAAGTGCTTTAATCGTATACTTTGATTTATAAAATGGCTATTTCCACAGTCAGTACAGTAAATGCAATGGCTCAGATGATGGTTCAGCGGTGTGATAGGTGACAGGAGTCACAATAAGCTGGGTGGGTGTCATTGTACCATCTGATTGAAGACCAACGGGAACAACTGACAGTGAGAGACGAAGGTTACGTCAGGAAGTGCAGGAGCACTTTTGCACAAACACAAAGGTCAGAGACCAACCTGAAACTGGTGGAGCATGGTTGTGCTTATTGTGATCTCTGTGAATTCACCACGTACCACTTTAAAAGACTGCTAAAGGTCCAGTGTTTCAACATTTACTTCCTAGGGTGGAACACCATGAGAGGTCTGTCCTCGATCTTCTGCCAAGGGCTTTTCTTGTTCTCCTCCTTGTCATCAGGATCATCCTCGGGACTGGTCATGGAGTCGCGGCGGTTCTCGCTGTTGCTGCTGCGGCTGCTGTTTACACGGCTGCGGCCTTTTCTGGGGATCGTGGATCCTCGGGAGGACGGGCCTTCATCGAGGAGCGGGGTGAGGGAATTCTCCTCGGGTGACACTGGGCGTCCCTCGCTGCTGCTGGGATCGCTGTGGTCTTGGTAGGCCAACTTAGAGTAGCTCTTCCCACCGCCGCTTCCGACACCATGTCCCTTCCGTCCTCCGGTCCCCCAGCGGTCATCCTTACCCTTCCGGTTTAATGCTGCTTTGCGCTCGTGGGCCTCAAGAGGTGGTTCGAGGTTGACGTCTCTCGCGGCGCAGCTGGGCCCGATTCCAAACCCCCCGCCACCACTGAGGTCATTGCCCACATCGATGTAGGAGTGACGCACGTGGGCGTTAGCGCGCCCATCGAGGGAGATGAACCATGCTCTGGGGTGCTGCTTCACACCCAGCTCCAGTAGTTTCTTCTCAGTCAGGGCCTGTAGTTCGCCGTTCATCTGTGCCATAGTGGAGTCGTTGAAGAGCACTGGGATCGTAACGGGTCCACCAGAGGAGTCCGACGCCCAGCTCGGTTCCTCAGAGTCATCACCTTGGGATCCACCTTGCTGCTGCTGCTGCTGCTGCTGCTGGCCCGGTTTCTGGGAGTGGTGGTGATGATGCAGCTGGCCGCCTCCCATCTGATCTCCGTCTTTGTCTTGCTCCTTCTGGTCCTTGCCGTCCTTACCAGAGAACTCAGAGGGCAGGCGCATGTAGTGAGCGGGAATGACCAGCGTCGGCACCATGCTCCTGTACATGTTCTCCTTCATCTGGTCGATGGAGCTGCAGAAGATGATCTGACCCGGTTGCGTGTTGAGGGAGGTGGGTCGGGCAAGGCTGTCTGCTGCTGCTGCCGAATATTCTGGTGGTTTGTCAGACTGGCTTGGCACGTAACCTTGGAAGCGAGGTGGTGACGGAGGATCGGAGGCGTAGCCGCGATTGTCGTTGGCGTTGTGGTGTCGGTGGTATTCAGACTCCTTGCCTTCCATTGGACTGTAGCTCCGATTGTAGTCCTCATGCAGCAGCGGATTGTCCAGGTTGTTGGTCTCTGTGGCACGTGTGACCTTCATGGGGAAACTCTCACCGCGTTGGGATCCTGAAGCATTCTTTCCTTTTGCATGTCGTAGCATGTGAGCGGGAACATTCTTGGTCAAGTCCTCCCTTGAACTCTGGTAGTCTCGGGATGGGGACAGGTCAGATTTGTTACCAGAGGGACCAGACTCAACATGGCCACCACATATCAGATTTAGGCGTGACATGGATGTGCCTTGGTCTCTCTTGGCGCCGTTTAGGTTGGATGTGTGGGGTTTCCCTTGCTGGCGACGAGGTTTTAAACACTTACGCCTAAAGAGTAAATAAACTAAAGGTTAGAGAGGAACACCAGGAAAAGTATAAACTGTTGTAACTTTTTAGCTACGAGTTTTATCAATTCTGTTGCTGTTAGAATAGAAGCCCAAAAGTGAGACCTGCGCCTACGCTCCCCACACCTGCAGTAGTAGAGCAGCACACAGAGGAGGATGAGCACCAGCAGTGCTAGCGAGCCCAGGATGGAGAGCAGGAACAGGGTGTGGTAGGTGGTGATGTCCCTCAAGCCCGGGTGGCCCAGACCCAACCCTGTAAGACGGCCAGAAACTGTCAAACCCACTGTGACACCTCACCCCTGTCCCACACGCTCCCCTGAAGAAGCGGTATAAAAAGCAGATACCTGAAGATGTGGGGAAGGCAGCTAGCCAGTAGCCCATCTGAGGAACCACAATGTTCAAGACAAACTGGGTGCCGTCCTTCTTGATGTAGCCTGTCCCGTTCCTGACCCACAACCCTGCAGGGGATTCAGATCATTCAGATCAGTCACACGGACAGAACATCCTATACATAGTTATGTACTTCTGATTTCCATCATTCTTGTATCGTTTCTCACCCGTTTTGGGCTGATACAGCCAAGCAGGTACGCTGGTGGCCATCCTGTTACGGGTGTCTGATGGCAGCGGTACTGAGACGTGGATTGAGTCGGACACTTGGACGGGACTGCCATCTTTGTCAAAGAGCTGAATGCTGACCACTGCCAGTGCTGTCAGATCTGTCCACCCTGTTTCTGCGCCTGAACAAAACATATTGCGCTGCTTACGTAAGCCGGACACGCGGCTGGTCATACATTCCACTGTAAACATGACATGTCCATTCTCAGCACTGAGCCAACCTGAGCTGTTGGTCTCTTGTCCCAGGAGAAACGGGAACCCGCCGATTTCATACTGACTCCTGGCTGTCGTCAGCACAGCAGAGAGCGCCGTGTAGTTGGAGCTGGGTGGCAACTGGAGGGACTTCCTCTGGAGCTGCACCAGCGGCTGGTTCCGAGAACCTGGCAGAGACAAGTCTGTAAATTCTCTTACAACCTTCTTCTTCTCCTGTCTTATGAAGGCTGGAAATGGACGAGTGTTCTAATGTCAGGCATCTAGAGAATGAAGACATTCATCTTCCCTGTTGGTGCTCAGGGTGAAACATTAATCAAAGTTATGATTATATGAATAAATATGATAAATGATAAATGACAGATTATAAAAAAGTAAAGTGTCCTCAGCAGATAGAAGACTAATAGATTGAAATGATTGAAAAGGAACTTTCAGGATCCTCATAAATTCAGTCTCTGTGAGTGGACAAGACAGTTCTGTAAACATCCAGAGATAAAGCAGTGTTTTCTTTACCTGGTGACCCAGACAGAACCTGCAGGACGTCATCGTATAGAATCAGGGTTCCTGGCCGCTGTACCAGGAGGTAAAGGCTGACCGACGCGTACACTACAAATGGAAGAAACACAGCAGGTCAGCACCGGCAAAGCAAGTGGCAAGTGGTGCGTTTTCTTCCTCCTGGACTCACGGGGGATGCGGCTGGAGTGCCATGGAACAGAGTTGGTGACGTAGTCGCGCTTGGAGGCTGTGATGATGACCCATGAGCCCACACGGTACAGGAAGTTGACCCTCAGGACGCCATCACCACCCGCTTTACTTGACGCCAAGATAGTTTGGTTGCCATGGACTACCACTTGAGCGTCGGCCAACGGCGAGAGGTCGCTGTTGTCAAACACCTGGACTTTTATTTGCACCTCTGCAGAGACATAATATAATATAATATAATATAATATAATATAATATAATATAATATAATATAATATAATATAATATAATATAATATAATATAATATAATATAATATAATATAATATAATATAATATAATATAATATAATATAATATAATATAATATAATACCGCTGCATGTCATGTTTTTTGAAGGAGCACATGATCACGCACTGTGTGAGGAGGAAACATGTCAGCGTGAAACACGAACAGCTGACATTGTCACAAACACACAGTCACTTCCAGCAGATTATGAGGATGATGATGATGATGATGATCAGAGGCACAAATCCATTGCTATGTCCAGTGCATCCCCGACCCCCTTTTTTTTCCAGGCCCAGTACATTTTGTTTCTCATCTTGGACACTGTGGATATGGGTCATGCTGGGGATGTTTCCATGGATACGCACTGACTCTCCAAAAGCTTGTTGTGCTTCCTCACTCAGACTCTGACCTGGAGGACTGTGAATCCTCCAGTGACAAACCAGTCAGTGGAGAAGCTCTCAGGGTGTGTGTGTGTGTGTGTGCACAGGGGCGTCCATGTCGTGTGCACATGCAGAGCTGCAATTGTTTGAATGAAGTTGGCTGGGCTAGTGGATTGCCTACGATTTACCCAGCAAGTCACTATGACCTGGATGGCTGAGAAACTTCACAGACATGTTTGTGTGTGTGTGTGTGTGTGTGTGTGTGTGTGTGTGTGTATGTGTGTGTGTGTGTGTGTGTGTGTGTGTGTGTGCCGTGTTTCCACACTTGAAACACTGACAGTCACAGTGTCTCTTCAAGAGTCCTTCAGTGTGAGTTCACTGGAGCATGCGTGAGTGTGTGAACCTCCGATGACTCACTGGTGGACCGTTTCCTGTCCGACAGCGTAACTTTCCGTATCTGCTCGTATCGACCGAAGTCAGAAACATTCTCTCGCCCTGCATAATAATCACGTCCTTTATGTTCTCGGAATTGGAAATGTTATAGTTTCACACAGTTCGTCTTTTGTCAACGACCAATCACGTGAAGCACGAGTCGACCTCCAGGAATGACAAACAACAAATTAGTCTGACTCGGAGATGAAGAGGATAAGTCAGTGCTCCGACAGCAAACACTGGTCAGTTACATTATATATTGTATTTCAGATTAGAACATGTTCATGTTTATTCTCTTTGGTGACAATCACCTACGATATCTTCTTCCTTTTTTAAATGGATGCTGGTGTACTACTTGGTGGGTAAAATGTCAGAAAACTGGGAAAAATGCGGACAAAATGAGGTCAAATGTCGACCAATCAAACGGATCAAGGTCATTCGCTAGAGGTGGAAGCTCAACTCACAATAAAACAATGAATGTATTACCAAATTAGAAGATCATCAATGCAGTAGCATAAAAGTTCCCTGTTGCATTCGCACCCACGTATTTGTATGAAAAAAGCAGTTGATTATTACATCTTGTGTGTCTATAGTTAATAGAACCGAATACTTTTACATATCACATATATTCTGTTTTTAAAATTACTCACATTTATATACTGTGAACAATACTATACATATTGAAGACTAATGTACATCATTACACATTTCATAGCTGTTGAACAGGACTGTAACTCTATAACTCTGATTGTGACGTTTGATGTTATGTATAATAAATTAAAATTTTAAAAAGTGTTCAGTCGTCTGGAGGCCTCCGTGCAGCTGAAAAGATCTCCAGGCATCTATAATGTACGTGAATTACATAATGTCCTTTAAGTACACACACGCACACAGTCAGGTATGTGATGAACTTCAGCTCATTCTGCTGGAATCAAAGATCACATGAAGGCCTGAGCTCTCTCTCTCTCTCTCTCTCTCTCTCTCTCTCTCTCTCTCTCTCTCACACACACACACACACACACACACACACACACACACACACACACACACACACACACACACACACACACACACACAGTGCGGCCTCCCCTCTCCCCCGGATGAATCCATCAGAAGTCAAATGACCCACCAGGACTAATTCGTTCTAGAACACGTTTTTCTTTTGGGTGTTGTC
>CAAKHB010001084.1:85875-99545 GCA_901007665.1 Aeoliscus strigatus
TCCCTTTTTTCTTGTTTTTTTTTTTCTTCAGGGGCACAGTGTGTAGTGATATGGGATGAAAAATAAAGGGTGGGCACATTGTGCTAATACAGGTGCTCTCGGTGCATATGGGTGCTATCACACAGGGAGAACCACATTGTTGTGGTCCTGTGCATTTGAAAGCGGCTGGCGAGGCAGCAGGGGGCCGCTGGTGTATGGCTCATAGATCACTAATGTGTGGGTGAGAGTTGTCACCAGCCAGCGCCTGGCTGCAAAGCACAACATAGTTTATGGCAACACAAACCACCAGGCGTAAGCATGAATCGTGGCCCAGGCAACAACGAGGAAAAGCGCACTAAAAATAGATAAGCTTTTTTGCGCTCGCCCCAGAAACAATGGCTCTTTTTGATTTTTCATGTGTACCAAATGCGTTCGAAGGGAAGCAGGGTATAATGTCTGACTGGGCCTGTGGTGAAAGAAGGAATACAGCTGAGAGGCCCACGCTAACCTGAAATGCACCCGTACCGAAGGCGGGAAAAAGACACAATAAACGTTCCACTTTGAAGTGTGTTAAATGCACTTACAAAAAAGATAGTCAGGGCTTTCTCCCTTTCCGACTGACAACCTCAGATACACAGTTAATTACAGCCAAGTGCAACACAGCGCTCTGTCAGTTATCATGAGCTGGAGCTCGCTCCCAATGGATATTTTTACTGCCTGGCTTTCACTGCTAAAGTTTCTACCTTCTTTTATTGCTATTCTGCCCAGGTCTGGAGGCTGAATTACATTCGGCAGACAGAGCTGTAAAAACAGAGGGGATTTAAGGATTCAGATTGGTAGAGGGTAAGCTAATCTTCTGTAATTGGGGGAATGGTTCTCATTTATATCAGCCTACTTTAGAAAGCAAGCTCATCGGTAGGCTGTTATCATCCCGAGCGCTGCCGATTCATTTTCATAAAGGCCAGGAGAAGGGAGGTCGTCCACCACAGCTACAAACACACATTAAACGTAATCATCATTAATCAAAGCACTACTCTTACTTAGCAGGTCGCCAAAACCCAAACACACAACTGTAGAAACATCCGTCATGTGCTGTTTTTGCCCGAGCTGCCGGTGTGCTGTGCTGAAATAACACATTGGCGGGGTGCGGCATCTCAAAATGGAAGGAAAATGGTAATCTTCTGCCAGGCGAAGCATTCTCGCCTCGCCAGATGCTTAGTTCTGAAATTTGCCTAATTGCCACACTCACATCAATCCCTTTCACTCTGCCAAATGATTCTGCCAAAGTGTGTTTGTTGGCCCAATATGCTCTTTGATTTGTGTTTTCGTGACTCTGGGCACAAAAGGCCGTTCTCGGTGACATATCTGCCCAGCCGGATGCATGTCCACCCCTGCTGACCCGCGTGCCCATTAGCCACGGTGCTGCAGTGAGGGCGCAGGGCCGATCTATCTCAGCCCACACACACACACACAGAATACACCCACTCTTCATATGGCACAGACACATGTCGTGGGCAGACTAAATGTGGCCCTTTGATCAGGGCAGCAAGTGGGAATGTACATCGACTTCCTGACCTCCACACGCTCACTGCTGTGAATGCACAAGAACTGATGATGCCCAGCTCCATGTGAGCGTGCTCCCTGAAGGCAATAAACACCAGCTGAAACTCAAATGTTGAATGGAATCATTTGTGCAGCTGCCACTGTACTCATTAAAACTAATGAATGAATGGCTCACATATGCTAAGTGCATCTTGGCAAAGGTAACTCAAACCGGCTCCCATCTGCACCGACGGTACGTCTAATCATGAGGTATGACAGCGAAGGCAACGGCAGAATACGAGTGGTATCAGCACAAAAGGGAGAGAAAGAGGAGTAATTGTTTGTGTGAAGAAGGAAAGTACGGATAAACTGGAAGTTTAGTGAACAGAGAGAAACCTAGCTGCCCCGCCGTCTGATGAGCCACTCCACGCTCATCAACAACATCCCCTATCATCCCCGCAACTATCTACTCACAAAACCAAGACCCGCCCCCTTCATCCCTTTGGCAATCCACCATCCTCGGAGAGAAACACCTCCCAAAGCAGATCGGGTGGCTCGCAGCGGCGGCAGCAGCAATCCCCCCCTTGTCTCTCATCCCCTTCTCTCTCCTCTCTCAATCCCGCACATCCTCCTGTTTGTCTCCACTTCTTTCTCTCCCTCATTGTGCCGCCGCTGCATTTGGCGCGGCGGATAAAAAAGAAAAATGCCAACGAATTTGAAAAGGTAGAGAAAGCGGCTGGAGGAGGGAAATTAGCATGAGAATACTCACAGTGTTGTTGGTGAAGGAGCGCGGCGCCGGTCCCTCCGTCAGATACAACCTGCACACAAGATTGAAGAGGAAGAAAAAAAAGAAAACTAGGCTGTGAGAGCGGCAAAAAGAGAGGGGAGAGGAAGAGGAGGAGGAGGAGAGAAGAGCAGGACAAGGAGGAGGAGGAGGAGGGAGCAGAGCATCCAATGCACGCGCCAGCAAGAGCGCAAATAAAGAAATAAAGGATTCCTCGAGGAATGTGTGTGTGTGAGAGCTCGGGCAGTGATGGCGTGTTTGTGAGTATTGTTATGAAGGGCGGGTGAAGAGGTAGGTTGTCTTTATGATGTGAGACACACACTCACACACACTCGCACGCAGGGTTGCACATGGGTGCGCAATCAGATCTGACAGGTCTGATGTGCAGTCCACCTACCTCCCTCCTTATCGCTACCTCTCCCTCTGTCACTCAGTGTCTCTCACTCACACTCCGCTCGCTCTCTGCCGCTCACACTGATGCCGGAGATTCAGCCACTACGAGGGAGCTATCGCCGGCATTGGTGTGTGTGTGTGTGTGTGTCTGTGTGTGTGTGCTACCGAACGAGGGAGGACAACGGTGGAGCTCCCGTCCACCCACGGCACCCGGTCCAACTCCACCCACTCTCGCCACCACGTAACTCTTCACCACCCCCTTCACCTCTAAGTCCACCTCGATGTACAGAGAAAAAGAATGCTTCAATTGAATGAAACCAATCCCACTGGCATTGAGGCAATTACAGAGGCTGCTGGCACTGTTTTCTGCTTTTCTTCCACCCCCATTCCCTCCATCCTATCTCAGACGGGTAGGGGGTCTGTTTTCTCTTGCTGCTGGTCTTTCCATGCTCCAGACATATGCCACTGTTAATGTGGCTTCTGTCCACCCGCTTCCCTGGTACTACCTGGTACTTTTTCTCAGTACCACCTCAGTTAAGGTACCAAGTGAGCTGTGCCGGGACTAAACATGTGACGTCGTAGAGTGTCGGCCTCTGATTGGTCGCTACAGGCAGAGGGCCGTCCCAAACGGTACCTACCGGCAGACTTACCAGTGATAGCGATTCTGTTCTTTATTCCTCGCTGCGTTCTCACTGAACACGTCTGATGTACTAAACACACCATTTGGTCAAGGAAACCCAGACCTTTGTGAGATTTTTGTAACATTTGTTGTAAGGGCTGGATGGAGAGAGTGTCGGTGACCGTGTCCTGCTCCGTCTCTTTCCTCTCCCTGTTTCTGTGACAAAAATCCACAAACAGTCGCAACTTCACCATCTCCTCCATGTTCTACGTTGTTCATGTGTTTGTGTCGCTGCCATGGCAGTTTCGTGCAGCCGGTGCAGTAACTTTAGAACCCACAACATAGAGGCACCGATTTGTGACAGAAAAGAGCCCGAATGGAACCAAACCGAGTAGAGCTGAGCCAAGCTGGAGCCGTGTAGTGGGAAAGCGCCAGTAGCTAGACTTTTCTCAGCTCCGCAAAGACCGTGCTCTATGCCGCCTGACAGCAGCTACCTAGAGATAGAATATATTATCCAGCCTTATCAGGTCTTGTAAAGGCTTGCAGCTTGGTCTTGAAGAGTGTCAAAACAACACAATGTTTCAGGAAGAGAAGAAGAAAGCCTTTGTTGTCACTGTTCAGGCAGATGATACAACAAAAAGTATCCTCTGCGTTTTGCCCATCCTCCTCTTTTATGTCCGTCTTTGATCTCTGCTTTTCATGCATGCGCTTGTAGTCTTGTAGTACATGCATCACCCAAAATATTAAAAGTCAAAACACCTCGTCTTGCAATCAGGTAGCCCTCCCTCCTTCACCTCCACCCCCACACAGCACATCCCTCCAGCCACTACTGCGCTTTATCTCCCCTCAATTAACATCTTCTGAGCAATGCTCTATTATCTTAACCACGCAGAGCGCAGGGGTCCTCTGAGGAGACACCGTAGAGGGCGGCTGAGCTGTGGACAGGGGGCTCCCAGCCCTGCTGCCGCCGCCTCGGTTTGCGGGCCTAATTAAAGCCTGCGCCTGACATGACAAAATGCGAGCGGAGGTGCAATAGAAACAAGCACTGACAGACGTGTTGTCTGTGCGGCAGCATGTAGCCTGCAGGATTCTCTTTGTGAGGATTATCTACCGGAGAACAGGCATGTTCACGTCAACGTCCTGACGACATCATCGAAATCTCTTTCGACTCTTTTTTTTTTTTTGATTGTGTTTATCTTCAACCTTCTGCCAAAGCTGTGCATCCTCTATAAATCACCCCATGTGGAGGCGAGGCAGAGAGACAATGGTGTCACGCCGAAGCTCAGGGATTCCTATAAAATGTGAAAGTGATTATCATCTGATGACTGTGGTCATATAGTTCATTTTTCAGACCCTTGTTCATGTGTTTGTCCATCCCCATCAACTTCACTCTCACCCTATGATGCCATCCAACCAACCCTTCAGCCATCAAACTGCCCTCGTTGTCCTTGTTTCCCTGTTTGGCAACAGCAGCCAGCTGATGCTTCCCTCTTACCAGCGAGGTAGTCTGCCGGTTTGGCCGGCTGCATCCTCAACTTTGGCTGGGGTCAGCCGACAGAGTGTTTTTTTTTGTGGTGGGTTGAACCAGTCACGCCTGACTGTGGCTCTCTATTGTCCAGGCTGCTCTGGAGGGCATGGGGTGAAATTAAATCAGCAGGAACAAATGACCACACATCCATCAGGTGCCCCTGGTTCCCCCCAGCAGATGCTGGTCACCCCAACCTTCCTGGTGCCATGGAGGAGGTCGCTGGGAGCTCCCAGGGCAAAAAGACCGACATCCTTGTTTATGTAAGCGTTCCCCTCCTCATCGAGACTAGAGGAGTGGCAGTTGTGGAGGCGTGGAGGAGCTAATGTATTGACATGGATCAGGTGGTGCGGCAGGCGTCGTGGGGAAGTGATTAAGAAAGCAGACCAGAGATCAGTGGATGACAGAGGTCAATACCCTGTTGGGCAATTTGGTAGCAGCCTCGGGCTGGATACTTAGCCCCACCAAACCAGCTCAACACTCAACCATGTGAGTGGCTGAAGTGTCAAATTCAACTTCACCCTTTGCAAAGGTTCAAAGCAAAGAGATGACAGTCAACGCTTTGGTTATTAAAAAATTCATATCGTAATGAAACAGCCCTGTTCCATCTTCGCACATCCCCCCTGCAGCATACACAGTGCGGCTTTTTTCATGGGATCCATCAAGGGAGGGCCACAATTAAGTGACTAATTTGATTAGGAGATAATGTGAGTCCCACTTAATGGAAAGGACAGACTTCACAACACAGGCAGATTAGTTTGGTGGATGTCTGCTTATTAATTAAGACAGCCCAGTGTGCCCATATTGAATCAAATGCACTGATTTTAATGGGTCAGGGGTACGCACAAGTTAGACAAATGGAAATGTGTGAAACATTTTTTAACTTCTTAATGAAAAATGAAACCATGTAATGTTTTAATTAAACTTGAAATGGCTACAGAAGAAAAGGGTTCTTTTATTGTCTCCTAATGTGTTTGGGCTCGTTGATAAAAACATACAGCGGTTCTTCTCATCTTGAGTTTCGCTGTGCTACGTTCCCACCGTGTCATCGTACACCATAGCAACAGAAAGTCATTACACGGGTTCAAATTACCTCTCAAGCCGCCATTTGCCGTTTGAGCCCTTTAGAAAAACTTTTTTTTTTATTTACAACCCCTCACACAAATCCTAAACGCATGACGGGTAATTTATTATTGGATAATATTCAGTTAAACAAATCAATAGTCCATTTTTCTCTCCTTTAGATTTTCTGTATATCAGCCACTTTCTTGTTTTTTACTTCTCTAAAACCCAGCAGATTTTGTTTGCAGCTTTGGGTCCCGCATGCCTGGATGATTGCCCACCGCACTCTAACAATCCCGCAGACGGATCTTCCATGCCACAAAGTCGAAGCCCCCACAGGAGCAGGTGAGAGCCACAGCTGAAAGCATGAGAGATTACTGTATTTGCGGCAGTCCTTGAGTTTGTGTTCGGCATCTCGCTGGCATGTTTAGCTGCTGTGGTGCTCTATCATTCCGGGCACACCAACTCCCAACTGCTCTATTTGTGGTGGCCGAATCCCTGCTGCGTTGAGCGGGAGGGGTATAATCTCTCAGCGGTATTCTGGGTGGTGAATCCGCCAGTGTTGTCTGTGCATACGAATGGCAACCTCTCCTCTGCTGAAGGAGTTATGGTCTACAAAGAAAGCAAAGAATTCCAAGCTAATCCGTGAGGCGTCAGGGTGTCAGAGGGAAAGAAGTACCTTCGCTCCCGTTAACACTGCCAGTGTTGCTGTTATGGCAGCTGTGTGTGTGTGTGTGTGTGTGTGTGTGTGTGTGTGTGTGTGTGTGTGGGGGGGGGGGGGGGCACTTTTGGTTTGGAGTGGGACTTGATTCATCAGGCTAATGCTTAAGAGGAATCGGAAGGTGCTTATTTTGATCCCTCGCTGCCATTTAGAAAGCAGACGGTGTTCCAAGGAGCACAGCTTACACATGTGGCTGGAGGGAGCGTCAAAGAGTCTGCAATACGATCCCATGACTGCACACGATTTCACATGATCAGACAGACTCTGCCCCCCCCATCCCTCCCATGTCACTTCTGTCATTCTGCACCTTTGTGTACTGGAATACTAGGGGTGCAACAATCAAAACATGTATACAATGATCCAATAAAGCCTGCAGAAACTTGAATTATTAATCTACATCATCACCCTCAAGATGATTTATCTTTAAAATTCTTTCACACAGAAACAAACTCCACCTCACTTTGTGTCAAACTACGCTGGCGGCAAAGAAACAGGTCAACATAAGTGTATGTAAATAACTTTACAGAAAACTTCTGGTTTATGTTGTGTAGGATGGAAACCAGGAATTGATTTCAATTCCCATTTGACCCAAATTGATCCATTCTGGAACATTCTGACTAAACTGACTTCATATGTCTTCTGTTGTCCAAAACACAAACACGTGCTCTCATGAACAACATAGAAAAGCAGCTAATTTTTACATTTTGCCTGAAATCATTCATCAATTACCACCATCATTTATTTCAATCAGCTGGCAAATTCTCCTCTGCAGCTCCACTCATAATATTCCTTTTTTTAGATGTTTAATTTCAGAACATGTTCGCAACACATCCGTATGCTCTCATGCACGTGCACACACACACGTGCGCACACGCACACACACACAGCAATTAACTGTGTTTTGTGAGTGTTTATAATAATAAAGTCTTCTGATTCCATCATCTTATGTTTTATTTTTTCATTCACCAACTTTTTTTTTCATCCATTGAGCTAGTTGTCTGACCAGTGGGTTTATCTGCTTGATCTCATTAATCTTTGGGACAGATTAATTCAGTGAATGAGTTGTGATATCGCCATGTCAACAAATATATATCTCCTGGGACGCGGGAGACAGGAAAGGGATCATAATAATTAAGAACAATTTGGCTGAAAAATGAGAAAATTAACATTTAGGTAATATGTTTGCAGAGGGTGTGGACCTGTGGAGAAATAATGTGGACATAAGGAAGGATGTTTTAATTTACCATCATGGCTTCTGTTACTCAGCAGAGGGGTTCTACAAGACAAGTCCATACAGTGTGTACTATTGTGCAACAAGAAGTAATATTGTTCATTCTCTTACTGTTTCCGGTTTTTACATCGGTTGATGAAGACTGTACAAGTTATTTCTTAATCACATACTGCACATGTTCCCGTGCATTGTATTTGTAAACCAGTTCAGGCTCTTTTAGTTTTAGTTTCATTTTCTGTCGCATCCATCCATCCACCTGTGTGTCTATCCATCTATCTACACTACTCTTTCTGACAATGAGGAAGAATCCAGATGGTTTCAGAACACCACCAACATTTAATCATCTGGCCCTGGTCCATTAGCAGCATTTACTCAATATTTCATGAAAATCCGTTCATAACTGAGTTATTTTGCTAAGACAGACAGATAAATGTGGGCAATAAGAGAACGTCCTTGGCGGAGGTAAAAACAGAAATGTTACTTCAGACGTTTTAGTGTAGATCATTAGTCGCTGGGATTGGTGATGAAACGATTTCAAACAAACTAGCCCAGTTGTCTACAGCGAGTTACCATGATCTACAGACTCGTTCATCCCTGTTGCAGGATTGTTCCATTGACCATGGTTAGAGCCTTGACGTGAGTCGACCACACTGCTCCAACCACATTCACACTGACATGTCATGTCACCACCTTCCACAGACAATTTGACAGCATTCCACTCGACAAGTGGAATACTTCAGCATCATAAGGATGATGAAGGTTAAATTACATTGACAAACCTGCCATTCATGAGCGTACACAGCCGTATACATTAATCGAAAGCTAAAGCCCCTGAGTGCCTGATGAAGCCATGAGACACAGTGTGTGCAGAACAAGGTGTCAGTTGACTTCCCTCCTGGTGATATCTCATTGGTATGTGTGACTCGCTGAGGCCTTGGCAAGCTGCAGATTATGATTTCTGCTGAGAGCCGGGCCAGCCCATGGTGAGAGCCAAACCGACAAGGCCAAGATGGAGGGAAGATTCAGAGAGTCTGTGTTCTCTCACCGGGGGATCCCCACATCATTTAGTGCCTCATGCAGATCGCTGCTAGTGGCAACACAGCCCTGTGGGCCTGCAAAATTAATGTACCAAGCAATGGCAGAAGTGATTTATTAAAATAACACAGCCTGATGAGAGAGGGAGGGACCCCCCCCTCCACAAAAAAAAAAAAAAAAACAGCTATACGGGGGAAATTGAATTATATAGGTGCAACAAAGAGAAGCAATGGAGGCCTGGCTGAGGGAAAGTGGACAGCAACTGCACAAATTGTGCGACAGTCCTTGCTGTCATTGCTTATTTATTTACCCTCTTTCCATTTGACTCAGGCCTTGTATTAAATTGATCCCCCCTGCCGCGTTTTGCCTTGTTGAACAAGCGCAAAGCCCCGTTAAGTGTCTGTGAAAGGCTGCTGATTGTGTTTGCGGTGCCCCGGGTGCGCTGCGGCCATCCGCTCCCCTCTATCTTCCCCGGACAGACGGGATTAGAAGCTAGGAAAGGGGCTGAATGACCCTCTGGGGGGGGGGTGAAAGACAGGCAGGCAGGCAGGCAGTGAGCAGCTTGATTCAGGACTCACACATAAATACACACTGACAAGCACAAGCCTTTGCATGTGTTTGCACACGCATTCTCTGAGGCTCACGCTCGCAAAGTGTTTAGGACGGAGTTCAGGCTGCCTCCAAAAAGATGCACGGCCGTCCGGAGGCTCAGCCGAGTGTGAAGGTGGATACGCCGTTTGTCCTCGAGCTGCAGTTACTGTACGTGGTCCAAAAACTGCTCTCAACCCACAGCGGCATATTATGAAGTCAAATACGCCTCTTGCATCTAAGGTGGCACTGCAAGCTGCTTCATGATACACGGCAGGGTTTTCAAGTAACTGTTTGTCTGTAAACAACTGAGAGGTGGGCTGGTCACACATTGGACGAATCCTGACTGTAAACTGGGAGAGAAGCTTTCTTATACCGTTAAAATATGAAAATTCAATCACAAGAAAAAGTGTGTATGTGTGTGTATGTTACGGGGAAAAAAATGTTTACTGGTGATGTGCAAAGCAACTACTAGCTAGCTAACGTTATGAAAGCCAGCTAGCTATCTAACAATCCATTAGCAAGAACTAACCCTAACAACCCGGGTTGTTTGCAAACTACCCGGGTTTTCGGATTTTGTGCAAATTACTCGGGTAATTTGCATATTTCCAGTTTCGTCACATTTTACTATCGTGTGTGTGTTTGTGTGTGTGTGTGTGTCACAAGGTTGCTAATGATTTTTTTTGTTAGTAACGATTTGACAAACGTAGGTTTTGATGATCAGTGGATTTATCAAAATAGATAAGATGAATGGAGGAGGAAGGATAGTATTGGGTGGAAATGGGCTGATTGACGGAGGTCTGCACTCTCCAAGTGATCGTATCGTGGGTAGGTGACAAACTGAGCAGTTCCGGGTTTGTCACACTGTTTGTTATTCATTATTCATTAATCTGGACTCATGTCAGAAATATGCCGGCCGCGACACACATGTGTGAAAATGGATCTGTGTCATTTTCGGCGGATGTGTGTGTGATGTGCTACGCAAGGTCAGAGATAACACGTCGCAGACACTCACTGAGCTTATGCTCCGGTAGAGTTGATATTTGGGGAAAAAAATGTTGCATAAATGAAGTCTGGGATTTGAAGTGTTCCTTCAAATCCCAAGGAAAAAAAAAAAAAACGGACGACCAGAAAAAATGAGCAGTACTGTACGTCTGAAATCTTTAAGAAGTTGTAGCACACATTTCCCAGGCCGCTCCGTCTGAAAGGCCCCGGGGAACATAAGTACAGCTCGCCCGACAAAGCAATGGAGCAGCACTCATTCACATCAAGGGGTGCGCTTTGAATTCATTCAGATCAGATGATTATGATGCCGGGCACCTGCCTCGCTGGGGCAGATAAGTGGCAAAGCTCCCGTCGACATTTACATCTCATCCACCTCATCAAACACAGGGTCTTTGTAGTCAAATTTGAATAAAGCAAAGTTTGAATTTTTTAAGCGTTGTGAAAATTCATCAGACCTTCAGTCCGGCAAGGCACCTTGTCTGTCCTAGCAAATGATTCTTGGTTACCTTATTCAAACTGAAAGTGGCAGGGCTCAAAACAAATCAAATCAAAGTAAGCTCGCATGGAAGCCAGGTGAATTTGCACAAAGCTGCAACAATTTGATGTGAGGCAGATGGCGGTTGAGGGAAGACAAAGATCGGTGGGAGTTTTGTACACTCAATAGCGTGACCTTTCATTGTGTAATTGTGTCACTGGATGTCTGATATGAGAAATGTGTTTATCCATTGAGCTGAATAGGAGGCACAAACAGAAGTTGCTCAATGACACGGTTCCACATTACAGAGGTGCATTGTGGATGATGAAGAGCCACGGAAATAGCTGGAAGGAGACAAAGCCTGTAGACAGTCTGCGGCCTCGACTTGCGCTGGCTCCTTCTGCCTTCAGCTTGAACTTTTGTGGCAAAGATAAAATAACAATGGGTTGCCATGGCAATAACAGTTGCGCACATAACTAAGTAGTATGAGAAATGGGGAGCATCTCAGGGGGGCATGCGGCTTTTATCTGTCAGCCGCAATCCTCCATCATCAAAGCTCTTCTCCACTTTCAGTGCCAAGTCTGAAAGACACCAGTGGATCATTAGTCTCCAGTGAAGAAGAAGAAGAAGAAGACGAAGTCATTTATCCATCTGTTCTTTTCCATCAATTCTGCAAAAGTTGTGACTTAAAGAGGGTTTGTGGAAGAAGGAGCGAGAGAGAGAGAGCGAAAAAAACGGAAGAAGTCATCTGTTTTAGAAGCGTGTCAACTTCTCCGGGCCCTAACCCAGCTCCCTTCGGGCTACCTGTGCAGGTATCAAGCCCGCGGACTGACGGGCTCCTCTCTCCCTCTGAAGCCGCAGTCCTTTGCAACACATCAATACTCTGAGTACCTGAGCTCTCCGGCATGACCTGCTCCTCCTTCATCTATTCTGTTTAAAGATAGCAGTTTGCGAGGGAAGGAGCTTGATTACCTCCTGGGACAAAGTGCGCTCCCCTTTAAGTTTGCAGAGAGAGAAAGTCTTAAGAAGTTTGTTGACAGATCTCCACTGCGGCGCGGATGGACAGGGTAACCTTGACACTCCAAAGGACAAACGGGGGAAATTTGAAAAGATCAGGCAGTAGGGAGTTTGTTTATTGAGGAGACGGACAGAAGAGGACGGCTTGCATAGGGGGGATGTGGACGACCGTTTGCAGAACTTTCTAGGATTCCTATCCAGTGATCAAGACAAGCAGCCTGCCTTTCGTTCGACGAGGGATGTAACAGAGCCTCAAATGTTTCAGCAAAGGAAACGTCCTTGGTGCATGACGCCTTCATTCAAATGTGTCAAGCTTTCATCCCTCTGCTGCAGTCATAAATCCAGCTACAACGCGCTCCCCATACGGTCCGACAAGGATACTTGATGGTGTGGGGACGCTTTTTAGAAGTCGATTTGTACTTCTTTTTTTTTTCCAGTGTGGTGCACTCAGGTAAGGTGAAGATGAATAAAGTGTCAATATTTTTTAAAAAGCAAAACAGAAAAATACATAATTCAACTGTTGGTGTTGAAGGAATTCAGTGTTTGGGGGATCTGGAGAATATCTGGGTGATGGATGTGACCATAATCCACATTTGTAAAGGAGCACTGCAAATTGTCATTAGATTTTATCTTGTGTTTCACATCAACGGTCTGTGCTAAATAAAAATAAACATATGTTTCACACTTGTTGCCTGTTTGCAGAAATATCCAGTTGTTACATCTTTCGACATTTTGTTTTCTTCTTGTGACGGGCTGAACTTTTTGACATTCAGCCAGCCAGAGTTCAGGCAATTCAACATTTGGAACGGCAGTGTGTTTGGACAAGATGATGAATACAGCATACGTCTAGTCAAGCCTGTGTAATGGATCTGCGTGTCACAGTGTGACTCTGAGGTGTTTCCCGAGGAGCACTGTGTATCTCCTGGCCTTTATGAGAGCTGCTCCATTGTGTAGGTCTGTGTGTGTGTGGAGTGTTGGGCTCCACAGGTACACAGGCCATCGATCACACAGTGCGGCCATTATACACAGGCAGGGGCGGAGGTGGATAATGCTCCCACCTCTGACACCACTGGGGGCTCAACCGCTTGCGGGTCAAGCGTTTGGCTGGCCAGCGGTAATCAAGCCGACAGCGGGCTGCCTGTCTGTGTGACAGATAATGTCACTAATGCTCATCTGTACACTCAAATACACACACACACACATACACAAACTCAGACAGACACACATAGGGTCTAGCTTAATGCCGGTTTTGGTCATTTAACGACACGTTCTCCAACAATAAATATATTCCACCAACAAGCAACGACAAATAGACGAGAAAAGTACTCGGAGAGGGCAGACCACAGCCAATCATCCTACAGTCATTTGATCTACTCTAATAAATTCACTGATCACCAAACATGCCTTTGTCACGAATAGTAAAATAGTTATTTAATGACCTCTGAGCTCCATTTTTTATTTTTGTTCTTCTCCCGAGCCTTTGTGTTAACAGACAGACCCACTAACCACTGGAGGAAGAATGAGGAAGAATCCTTCAACAGACTCCTGGATCCAGATGGTTCCAGAACACTACCAACATTTAATCATCTGGTCCTGGTCCATTAACAGCAGTTACTCAACATTTCATTCGAACATTTCATCTTAACGTAAGCGTCAGCGTAGATCCTACTGCTGCTTAAAATGTTTCACCAACA
>CAAKHB010001084.1:111580-125035 GCA_901007665.1 Aeoliscus strigatus
TTCTGCAACACCCCCCCCCCCCCCCATCCACCACCACCACCACCACCACACACACACACTTGTGTTTAAAAGAACATACTTAATATTCCATCTGCAAGTGTAAATTAGAGATGACAAGTTAAAACAGGGACTGAGTCGTCGCCTCACGTTTTCACTTCATCTAGAATTCTTCAGGAAACATTTGGTTTCTGCTGAATTGTGTTTAAGAAAGAACAGATGGATCTTTTCATATGATGCTTTACCTCCACAATCTATTCACCGACTGACCTCAGGAGGCGGCTGAATACCAGCGTTTTTTTTTTTGTTTTTTTTTAAATTTCAGTGAACTCAGAAGGGAATCAATGGCAGAAATGTAACGAGGTAATTTTCATTTTAACATTTTTCTATAATCTATCTGTCTGTCTGTCTATATAGTAACAGTATAATACATTAGATTACAATATACTGTTATACTTTCATACAATTTCCGTGTTGATCTTATTGATTTCTTGGAAAATGTTGTCCCCTAAACGGTCAGAGGACATTATAAAAATGTAAAAATGAATGATTGTAACACCCGTAATAACTCTGGATTTACATTTGGAATATTTAAAATATTGAATAAGTGTATACAGGTTTAATAGCTAACTGAATAGCAATGTTTACAAGTTCCTTCTTTATGAGGTTACGATATTCATGATGTATATATTTTTATATTGTAGTGTAGTGTTTAGTGCAGTTTTCTTGACCTTGTCTGATATCTTTTGTAATTTAGTTGATGTGCCTTTCCTTTGCCTTTTATTGCCACAACTCCTCAACATAGAATACAATTTTATGAATGTTGATGTGCAGGTTGGAATATTTCTGTGCTAAGTTTAAACATTTTCACCCCAGCTCTGCTCTTCCTGTTCTTTAATGGATGTCACCACAATGAGGTCCAATAAATCTATGTTCTGTTCAAGAGGCTGTGTAGTTTTAGGATAATATATATAATCATTAAACTATATATATATACACATATATATATAGCGTCACTGCAGACGCTCTTTGTTGCTTGTCTATTTTGCAGATCATCTGTCATTTACAAAAGAGGCTGTGAACAAATAGGGCAATAAATAGACTGAAAGTGCAAAAGAACAAAACCAGAAAAAGATGCCAGGTAAGAAGCATATTACTGACTCTGCAGCTCTCAGATCACCTGTCCCCTATGGTGTAGCGAATTATCCCCCGTGAAACATAGATATTAAAAATATGTGAATTGAACTTCAGCTCATTATCTGGCCGCACACAAACAGACAATGAAGTTAATCATGCTTAGAGGATATGAAGTTTTTGTGAAAAACATTGACCTCATCGCATGAACTGTCTCCTCAGCTCAGTTGTGTTTCCTTTTTTTTCTTCTTCTTCTTCTTCTTCTTCCCCCAATTAAAGGAGCTCCTGTCCACCGGTCTCTCTAATGGATGAAACCCGCAGCTCTTGAACTCTTGTTAATTAAGCATAAGCACTTGTCTCACCATAACTTGAGGCCCCTCCCCCATCCATCCATCACAGCAGCACCAACAAGGACTGAAATTTTACTGAAAATAAAATGTTTCCAGGACTCACATGCAACACTTAAACTTAACACTAACACTTCAAGCTTTAGTCCTCATCAGAGAGATATTTGACCAATTCAGGGTGCTGGTGTTCCCTCACATATCCTACAGCCCCACAGAGGTGGGTGAAGATGAGCTAAACAGGCAGAGTGAGACTCTGCCATGTCTGTTTTTCCATGGTGTCAGTTAAAATGACTCAAGCCATTAAGGCAGTTACCACAACATGCTGACAACATGTTTGGATGCCACCTGGACGCAGATGTGCCTCAGCAGTGGGTAAATGGAGAGAATGATGGATAGGAAGTTTAGGGGCCATGTCGGCGCCAGCATATGCCCCGACTGGTACATTCTATCAGTCTTCCTCTGATGGTCGCTGCCTGACTCCCAGTGCGCTACAGAGACAACACGCCGTTGTTATTCTTTATGAAGAGGACACAGAGAGACACAATACAAGGGGAAAAAAAGTACTGTAAAGTCCTTGGCAACTCATTCTCCCTGCAACACCTTTTGATGCGCACTGTGAATTGAAAAATGAAAAGGTATTGTTGACGGCTGCCCTTTCCAACGCCTGAATACCAGAGTACATATTTTCATACAGTGTCTGTGGTTCAATGAAAGTGATCACTTGGGAGGGAGGTTTTGTTTGTACAGACAATCGCTGGGTTCTGTGTCGAATAGACCAGGGACATCAGGATCACAAAGAAAAGACTAGCAATGAGCATGGAGACAACAAAAGCCCCTCGCACTCTTATCCCATCTGTTTCAATACAAAAACGAAACAATGGCGAATGAACCCGAACTCTGTGTCCACCCGAATCATCCAGAATATTCAACCCTGTGTCACTCAGTCTCATCTGTGAATATCATAGCAGCACATCTCGTGATCTGTCTTGTTTTAAGCTGAAGGGTATCAAGCAATTACAGGCCAAGGTCTCAACTCAGTTGGGAATTCTTTCATCCCATAAAGTTTTATACCAAAGACCTTCACAGGGTCAGAGAGTCCAGCGTGAAGCATGTGGAGCCCGTTTAAATGACGTCCACTCTTTATGGAGTCTTCGTAAAAGATTTAGTGGAATAACATGATGGCGATCAGACTGTTGATGGAGAAAGGTAAGTCAGTTTGATCCTCACAAATTCTTCCTCCACTCGTTCAAAGCACACCAGTCATAACTCACCACATGAAGGCATGTACTCAGTACACCAAAATGATGAAGGCAATGTGCAGATACATGAGAGATGCAAGCACAGAACACAGTTGTGATCTTAAAATGTAGTGAAGCCATTGAGAGGGCGCATCAGTATGGAGGACAAGAGCTGAAAAAATATGAAACAAATTCATTCATTAATATGCCAAAAATAATGTTGAAAAAATATCGAGGCACGAATCAATGAATCAATGTAATGTTGAAATGTGACACAGATGTCACACAGAGAAATTCATGACACATTCATTTACTTACTGACTTCATTTTAATTTGGAGTTATTTACTCCAATTGATTGAGTAATATTCAGGATTATTCAGTTTATAACTGACAATATTTGATGGAGAGAAAACCACATAAGAGGGACCAGAGATGTTTTTATTTTTTTGTAAGGAAAAAACTTTAGTTAACTTCTTTTTCTTATGATTATTATTTATGGTAATCGTAATAGCCATCACTGGACATGTCTGCTAATAAATATCTATTACTTGAACTGTCCAACCTGTATAGAAATATGTCAAAAACAAAAAAGTTCATTTTCTTAGGAAGAGGAGTTAATCTGTCACATCTGATCTTTCTGGCTCCATCCCTTCTTGGGGTTTCCTTGAAATGTTTTTTTCCTGCTGACAGAGTGACAATTCTTGATCAGACATGTCAGTTGAAGTGATTAGTGGACTTCACTGTTAGCTCGAAGCAGCTGTATGTCTCCACGGTCTTAATGTCATCGAGGGAGACACATCTCCATGTGACTGCTGTGATGCTACTGCACTTAAAAAGGGTTTACCGCACAAATCAATCACCTGGGTCTGACAAATGAAAGGTACCACAAACTTCGACTTTTAATCTGCCAAACAATCTGGGCTAGGTCACCTCTCTGATTTGGGGAAGATTTTCTCACTTTTTCAATCTTCCCCACAAGCTATCTTCAGCCCCCACCCCCACCGCCCCCACACACACACATACCCGATACGAGGCCAGTGGGGGCTTGTTTCCCAGCACTGGGCCACCCAGGGGAAATGTAATTCCCTTCCTGCGGTCGGTTAGGGGAGCGAGGACTCGGAGGAGGAGGCCTGGCTCCCTGATGAGGAACTGACCGTCTCGTGCATGTTTCCAGAGGTGCGGAGAGGCTGCGGCAGCGCTCACGCAGCGCTGCACATAGCACAACAAATGACCAGCTGTGTGTCCCAGGTATGGAGCGACAGGCTTCAAACAGCCACGCTACCACCTCCCAACCCGTTGGCGTGGCTCACACACCCTCCCCTGTGCCTCTGCAGGTGTGTGTGATGGAGAGAAGGCAGGTTAAGGAACAGAGGCCCCTGTCTGTTCATTACTTAGAGGTGTCCTGGGGTTTCCAATCCCCCTTCACAATAGGGTTTTTGAGTGATCACACACCAAACACTGTGATCACACACTGAACTGATTACAGTGTGCTGTGTGATAGGGAGGAGTGGCGTCTGGCTAGGGGGTGCACTCTGCTCTGGTAACCTTTCAGTGCTCATAGAGGGCTCCTTCACACTAGAGCCCGACGGCAATGACTTAACGCACGCAAACATCTTGCACGTTTGTCTTATGCAATTCTGAGTTGAAATGCCGTGTCAGCAGCCAAGAGTTGGAGCACGACTTTTTACAGCATCATTTCATTGACCTCAGCTTTAGAAGAGTATTAAGCCACTTGTGTTGACTGTCAAGTATTTAGCATAAAGCACCCAAAGCTCTTTCCACATCTTGTTGTATTCATAAACATTAAACAAAAAAAAAATGTTCATGGAAATAAACAGGAAAATTCCCAAATGATTCTCACTACCTCTGCCATGTTGCTGATGTTTTTTTAAATCTTCTATCACACCAGGCTTTCCTGTAAGTAAGTGCGAGTCCCTGGACGATGATTTCTCAGCGAGCCTCCGGCCAATTAATCCCACAGATTCTCCTTTAATATCCAATTGTGGCTATGCATTTGAATGCAGCCTGAGATGTGGGGATGAGACGTTACCTTAAAAAGTCCCTCTCCCTCCAGGCTTAAAGAAATGCCTATGCTCTCTTGGCGTAATTGAAAAAGATGGATCTCACCAAGTGTTTCACTGGCGCAGCGGGGAGGAATTGGATTGGGAAATGTATTCTGTATCATATTGCTATGTATGTGTTCGCCAGCGGCTTGCACACAGTTGGTGAGAGCGACATGTTCCCCTGCCTACAGTGAACGGCAGGAAAACAGAGAAGGGAGACATTTGCAATTTTATTACTACTTTAATGGGTTTCTCTATCATTCAGGGATTGCACTTTCTAATGCATTGGGCCCCATAAATACAAGGTTCAACAGACAGCCGCTCCACTCTCCTCATTATTCATACATTCAAACAAATTAGAACAGAAGGTTGAATAAAATATGCCGTCCATTTCAACATGACACCATCAGAAGTTGATCATGCATACAATCTCATCAGCTCCATCTATGGGGTATCGAACTCCTGCACATAACACCGTTACACGTGTCTCTCCACATACTAATCATGTATAATGTCCCCAAATCTAGTCCAGTGACTGTTGGCAGGGAAAACTGGAAGAGCTAAATGACCTGCCATGATACGTCAGTAATGTTTGGCTAACCCAGCACTAGCTCGCTGATATGTATCAATCTATTGATGAACTATTTCCACAGGAATAAATGTCTCTGGTGACGCGCAACGCAGATTAGTGTCATTTAATTCTGCAGGTTGAATCCAGTTCATCCAGCTGGTTAATTTTAATGAAGGGACGCTGTACCAAACAAAGATAAATAAATAGTGGCCATTTTAAAAAATGGACCGTTGGGCGACTGTATGAGTTAATGTGAATATTATTCTAATTCGGCCACTCCAGAAAATGTTTACCACCGAATGTCACAGGGATTTGTTGATAAATCAACGCAATAATAAATGATAATCCTAAACACTGACAGCTGAGGTGCCATTGAGTAAAGGCACCCCGCAGACACACACACACACACACACACACACCACCACACAGTACCCCAGACACTGCTGAGCAAAAACCCCCTGCTCCTGTGTGCACACACACACACACACACACACACACACACACACACACACACACATTCAGCTGTGTAGTTACATAATTCCCCCACTGATGGAATAATTGCCCTTTTTTGTCTCCTTCAAGCTCTCCCACAAAGATTGTAATTTAAATTATATAAATTATGTTTTGTGAATTTTTAAGACAGATTAATTTTCATGCATTTATATCACAAAATCATAGAAAGAAAAAAAAGCCATTATTGCGCTAGTTCTCTCTGATAAACAAAACATTACATGCTATTCTACATACAATTACACAATGAAATTCCCATTGACAACAAATAAAACAGTTTATGAGTCATTGAACTCTTGAAATAGACACAAAAGACCTAAGTGATACAGAAACAGTAAAAACACAGTTTATAGCCAAACTGCTAATACAGTTAATTCTGTGCAACACCATCTTGGATTCTGAACTCTAAGCCAAGCTGACAACATGTAGAGGAAGAGAGCATTAACAGCCAGCTGACGGGATACTGAGATACTGAGATACCTGGTTTTCACACTGAATTTAGGACCAACATTGTTACTGACCGACAACACAAACACCACCTTTCAAGTCTTCTCGGAAAGCCAAGCTCTGTGTCCAGCCAACTGGAAGGAAGCAGGAAGTCAGAGGGGTTAAAAAAAAATCAAGGCGTATTGATAAAAGAGCAAAAGATCAAGTGTAGATAAAACAGTTAAGCGCATCCCAAGCTAAAGAGAGAGGCTATAAGACGGCTGGAAAATAAAATAAAGCAGCCAGTGCGGGCGCAATAAAAGATGGAGGGTAATTTGAACAATTCCAAATGGAGACATTTTGAAATTGGGTCATTTTAGTTCTTAACATATTTAGCTTGATTCTATTCCGTTGTGAATTCCCATATTAACGTCCTCGCTGCAGGACATCCAAATTGGAGCAACAAAGCAAGTATTAAATTATTCAGTCAGTCACTATTCTGTTATGTGCTGATCTGAAACATCACACTCATTTAGGAAAGTTTGGGCATTTTCCTTTTTGCTGAAAAGCCAAGGCCACACTAGCTATGTTTCCATCTGAAAGTGCTTCAATAATCGGGAAAATGTGCATTAAAAGAAATATGAATCCTGTTTTTTCTGGGCCTTACAAGCAGAGATGGTGGAGTTTTGACTCCCAGATATGACCGAGGCACAGCAAATTATGCAGCGCTGCTCAACAAGGCACTTTGTGTCACAAGTGTAGGCCATGGTGGTTGACAACCATGTACCCATACTCCTTCAATCCAGGGTGCTTTGCCACCACACCATTCCAGTAGGTTTTTGTCACATAAGCAAGAGAACAGACACGGAGCAGGACACAATCTGATGTACTGATGTTAAATTCCGTGTTCATCTCCGTCATTCACTGAGGAAATTTCTAACATGAAGATTCCAAAGGGAAGTCCTCACACCTGACACTTACTTCATACAGAACTGTTTCCATTCCCCCTTTTGGCGAATCAAATTTTATTCAGAATAAATAAACCACTGGAAGTAGTGAGCGAATTAGGGGGATTGTAGTATTTTTTTTTGTTTCCATCATCACTTCCAATGGGATACTTCTTAGATGTGCATCTAAAAACGCTGATGGAAACCTGCCTAGTGGTTGTGTCGTAAAACAAGATGTGGCACTCCAGCAGGCAGCTACCATCAGACAGTAAAGGTGTCACGAGGAGCTGAGAAATAGAGAACATGTAATCAGGGCGAAGGAAAGCGTCCCATCCTCCAGCTTCCCAGAGGAGGCTGCTGTTCCAGGCCCTCCACAACTCCACCATTAATTACTGTGAATTAATGCTTTCCTGCCTCAGAGACCAAAGAGGAAGACTGTGGTTGGGCCTCACTAATCAGGAGTGGCTTTTATGAACACTGTGAATATGCCAGCTGGTTGTGACTCAATCTGATCGGGCTCCTCTTCCGGTAAAACATCATGTCCTGCTTGTCAGATGAGAACGGAGAGCCAGACAGGAGGGAAGTCAGGTAGGTTTTTTCTCTTGCACCCACCCTGTGGCAGCAACAACATCTGTCTGGTTGGTCCCTTTCCTGAGACATTGGTGAGTCCGGTTGAAATGTCACTCTAAAAGCTCAATGTTTTAGAAAACAGAAAACGAGCAGGGGGGACAGCAAACCTGAAACAGTGATGCTGATTTAGTGGTGGTTGTGAAGTTACCTTTCACTGAAAATCCACAGATAGATTAGATTGTACTTTATTAATCCCACAATGGGGAAACATTGGTGCAGCAGTAAAAAGAGCTTGTCATATACCGGTAACAGATCAACAATATACAATAAACAACAATATACCCTATACATACATACAAATCCTAATGTATAATATACATTACACATACAAAAAGTAAACCTGGACTAATCTACAGTGTATACACTATACAATAAATACTATAAATTCCTAAAGCTAATCTGTCCTAAGTATTAAAGATATAAATACAAAAAAAAAACATGACTGAACCTGTTAGAGAGTAGCTACCATTTCGCTTCCGTCTTCAATAAGCTACTTCCTGATTGGCTATCGCGCACGTGACAATGCACAATCCATGCGAGTGTTGGTTGTCGTCAACCAGTGTGCGGGAAGATCTCACACACACAACAAATCGTCAGTGTGTTGCTTTTTCCCTGAGAACACGTGAACGGTATTTTTATTCTTTCACGATGTGTCTTGAGTTTCGGTAATAAGTGTCGTTTGGAAAACAAGTTAAACAACAGAGCATGTGGAGACAGATGAGAATGAACCCAAAATCAACTCAGTTTAAGAAAACTAATGTGATGCCGTGTGATTTATTTAGAGAATGACACATCACATCCAGCCGGTCTGTAATGTGCTTCAAGGAGACGGGAACGACAACAGATGTATGTTTTAATTGGTCACACATGATATCCAGCGTGCAGCCCATTTGAAACTGTGCTTCTCTCTTTTTGTTGTCTTGAAGATAAATAGGGTGGGAGAGTTGACAAAAAGTTGATTTTCTGTGAAAGCTGAGAGACAACATACCTACTTCCTGTTTGGGACAAGGTGGACCTTTGTCCTACACATAACATGACATTCTCTCTAACACTAACCCAACACAGATTCCAGGATTCTGTTTCAATATTTTGACAAAATGCTATTTATTGTCTTCTTTTAGTTTTTTTTTTTTTTCTCAAATTATCTGAGAATCATTTATGGTGAATGAGATTTATAATCATATAATAGTAAAGGCCATTAATAATCAGAAAAATATGGACCACATGTAATCTTGCTAATGCGCTAATCCCAGAGCTTCTACTCTTTATTTTAATACAACCTCTGTCGTAGATCAACAACAGAGAGAACAACGGCCTTTTGCTGAAACATGTCACACAAATGGCCTTGCCTTGAACAAAGTGGTAGTGGTGGTCATCGTGGTTTGGGTGCTCATAAGACTTAACACTTGAGTTTAACTCGGCCAAGCTGGCAGAAGGAGCTGAAGTTACACTGAAGTCAAGCTAAACAGTTTCTCAGTGGTTGTGAGCATGTTACACTGCTGGTTGAGTAAGTTTATAGTAAACTGCTGAACGCAAACAAAGCATTATGCAAAATCCCAGCAATTAATCACTGAGAGGGTGGTCCATATTTTTCTGATTATTAATGGCCTTTGCCATGCTGTGAGGTCATCTCACCTCTCTGAAATATTTACATCATAAACAGCATGAATTATGGGGGTTGCCAGAAGGGCACTGCTGTAAAATACTGTTTCCTTTATTTTCATCAGCTGGGGCGGTCAGAAAACTGGCCATCCGCAGAGCTCTGCATGGAAATGAGATGCTCCCTCTGCTAACGTGATGCCTGAAGGACGTTGTTAGGATTTAAATTCTCCTAGTCAGTGTGGCAGGAGAGTTTGCAGAAGTAGCTCCCAGCTCATCAGCTGCGGTGGGAGATCAGTGCGATAATGCAGACAAACAAAAGACAGTGATTGAGATCAAATAAGATCCACTGTAAGCTGAGATGTTCTGCTCTCAGTACAGCTAAACGCTGCTGTACTTTTCTGAAACATTTGCTTTAAATGCAATAAATGTTTCACAGCACGTCTTTGGGCAGACTTTGGCAAAAAGTTGGCCCGATTGTTAAAACATGATTTCTAAATGCACATATATGTGCAACACCTGGCCAAGGTAAAAATCCCAGCTCCCAAACATGACCGAAGCTAATGTGGAATATTTATTACATCAAGAGAATCATGAAGACTAGCAACACCAACATAACAAACAGCTCACAAACAAAAGAGCCACTGTAATACAAGCAACATGCCCAGAGAAAGGAGAGGTCTCAGCACACAGCACAGCCGTCTGGTTAGGAGTCAAGGGGGTGGAAGAAGCCCCACCTATGCAGTCAGCTCACTGTTAAAGGCTGTCAGAGGTGATCTCCAACCACCAAATGGAAGGACGTTGCACCATGAGCTAAAACTTCTGCATGGCACTTTTATTACAAATAAAAAATAATAGTAAGAAGAAAATGTAACATGTGTATTCAACAGTGTTGGGGTGCGTGGAAGATTTCACCTATCTGGGCAGTCTTATCAGTCAGGACAGCGGGGCATCAAAAGACATCAAAGCAAGACAAGGAGAGGCTCAGGGTGCCTTCTCCCAGCTCCGTCCCATATGGAGATCAAAACAATACAGTTTCAAAACAAAGATGCTCCTATATAACAGAAATGTAAAGTCTGTTTCGCTGTACAGTTCAGAGAGCTGTAAAAACAGATATGAGGTGAATGGAATTATTCCATAACGGATGCCTTTGACCACTATGTCAGATCTTCTGGCCGAATAAGATCTCCAACAATGAAGCCGGAGCATCACCAAGTAGATGACACCTCAGATTGCTAGGACATCTTAGATTACCAGTCACCTTAAGATGGATACAACCAGGCAAACGAAAACCTGGGAGGTCCAAAACCACCTGGTGTAGAACTGTGACTCAAGAGCTGGAACAGATGAACCTGTCATGGGGAGAGGCCCAACATGCTGCTGGGGACCGAATGCAACGGAGATTGCTCATTGAAACCCTATGTCCCTTAGGGGCGCGTTCCACTGCTCAGGAAATGGCTCAAATTCTAATGTGGACAGCAAGTGGAACACACCGTTTCTGCATCATCCAACCTAAAACTCGACCGTAGCGTTGACCATAGTTCCAAGAAACCTGTGCTGATAAACAAGAATCAATTTGCTATAAAGTCTGTCCACCTCTGCTCTAGATGTTGAAAGCCGTTGAAAACTAACAACAGTGGATTCACGTTCGCTTTGGTTTAGTCTGTTCAAGGACAGTGTCGTCCAAAAGAGACACACATGCCTATTGAAATCTTCCTTTAGTAGATAGGAAGTCACACAGACAAAGGCCCTAACATGGATTAGAACCTGACATCAATATATCTGCATGTAAACATGAATGAAATTTAATTTTCATAGATGTTTTTCAAAACAAAACAAATCAAGCACATCAGACCAATCCCCCCCGGTCCCTCTTTGTTCTATTCTCCTCCTTTTGAATCCCCTTTAAATGCTGCTGTTGTGCACGTAAACACAGCCAGTATTGAAAGATGGCAAATTGTCCTTGGAGAAGATCATCAGGAGAGAGAAAAAGCGAGGATGCCTCCACCTCCTGTTGTTTGTCCGAGATGCCAAGCTCATGCTCAGCACGCCAGGCCCCATGCGGGCGCCCAGGACGGCCGGAAAAGACAGAGCACTTGGAAGACTCAGGCGTGGTCAGAGCCAACCCGATGCTCATGCCAGGCGAAGCAACTGTAGCCAGCGTCTGCTCATGCATCTCTTCGCTTTACCAGTCGGCACACAGATGACCTCAGGGGAAGGGATGCAACCGTTGGGGTGGGGTGGGGGGATTCGCTGGAGGAAGACCCCTTGTGGTCTAGGGTGGGAGGTTTGCCGCTGTGATGAGTAAGAGGAGGCTGGTTTTGCCTCTCACTGATGTCTCTTTTAAATCTACTGATCTACTGATCATCAAGGAATCAGTTTGCACAAAACCACTGAAAATGGTAACGACAAGTCAACTTATCAGACTATGAATTGCACAATGGCTCTTATTTATTGTTCTTCTCTTACATAAGGCTAGCAACAAGCATGGCTAGCCACTAGCGTGGGAGCTAACCATCATACCAAGCTGTGTCTGAAACTTCCAAACTTCCTGCGTTGCTGAGGTGTTCTGGTGGTACGCCAATTTCAGCTAACAAACGCTGCATGGAACTGTTTTGATGGTTGTGTTCACTGAATTCAGTTAGTCATAACAGTGAAATGAGGTAAATTTTGCAGTTTTCCTCATTGCAGGTTTAACTAACTCTAGGTTTTTACTAACTTTACTTACTGCTTTGTGCAATGGGCCCTTTCAGGTTTTCAGTTGCTAGCAATTGAAATCAACAAAGAAAAACCCAGACAACCAGAAAAAACAATCAATGCAGACACTTATGATGGCACAGGACATAGACAACCGAACAAGACCTTAGCTACAATGATGTATGTGTCATGGTTGTGCTGCATCTTCAGGTCGGGACACGTTGGAAAATGTACTCAGTTTAGTAACTGTTTTCTATATATGGCAAAGAAAAAGGTGGCATGATGAATCCTGTTTTATCCCTTGGTGACAGCGGGACCCTGAGTGTAACCACTGAGAACGGATACAAATCTGCGTTTGAATTATTTGTCAATGTCATCCAAAGTTTTTTGTTTTTTTTTTCAAAAATCTAGTGCCTCTAAGTCTTCTACCACACACTTCCTGTGAAAATGAATTCAGTGTTATGATACAGAATTCAAGATCGCTGCTATTCATAGAACATTGAATTGATATATAACCACACATGTTTCAAGGGTGATGAAAACAAATATCAATGTTTGTTTTTTAATTATAACTTTAATCACAAGCCGGCGCTTTAAGTTTAGAATTAAGTGTTGAAAATGTGTTTTACAGAATAAACCAGTGGAATAACTTCTTGTTTCAGGCAAATGACTAATAGCAAAAAGATTCTCTTATCAAGGTGAACTGTTGTATATGAGGTTTGTCATTACAGAATCCAGTAAAGTAAAATGTAGCATCTATATTTAATCACATCAGGGTTAAGATAAAGAAAAGGACGTCATTATGCAACAAGCTTGGGAATCCTGCAATTGTTCTGTGCAAATACCTTTCCTGGGTGAAATGAAAAATCTATCATGGAGTCCATCTTGTGGAGAATGAAGATTCTGCAGTTATAAAAGCAGGAAACTGGAGGATGTGTGAGACCTGAAAACAAAGGGCTGGTAAATTAGAGGGTGTTTCTGAGGGAATCCTTATGAGAAGCTGAGCGCCTCTCTGCAGCTGCACTGATCATCTCAGCTTCAGCAGTGACCCGCACATACGATTCAGGTTCAGGTCTGGACACCTTGGTCAACAAGGGTTTTCTTGGGAGAACAGAAGCATCAGTCTATGATTTGAACGTTGACAAATGGGCTCAGACGACTGGATCAAACACAACAGGAATTCTTTCTGAAACTACTGTTGATGGTATTAGGAAGAAAAACAAGTCTGAAGGGGTGTGTGTGTGTGTGTGTGTGTGTGTATGTGTGTCGCTTGCATCTTGTGTCTCGTGCTTGTC
>CAAKHB010001085.1:11586-50243 GCA_901007665.1 Aeoliscus strigatus
GTGTCCAGTGACATGCTAGTGCTAATGCTAACCTCCGTGCTAGCCGTTGAACATTGACAGATCGTCTCATTTGAGCGTTTCTCTGAAAAATGTGGGGCATCTGCGGCAGAACCATGGTGAGTACGACAGGGTTATTACCGACAGCGGGTGGGAGCCGCCGGTCGCCGTCTGCTGTGGTTCACAGTTCTGACATGGAAATCGTCTTTTCAGACAGTGTTCATGTTGCCAGGAACCGGCTGAAGTTAGTTGGTTAGTTGGTTAGTTGGTGCAGCTATCAGTTAGCACTGAGGCTAATTCCAGTTTAACTAACGGTAGTTACAGGTTAAAGCTAGCTATCTGGGTGAAAGGTAGAACAGGGTGTAAACAAAGGACAGCTGCATGGAAGCTGACAACCTGAGTATTGACTTTTTATTGAATTCTACACAGTGAGAACCTTTAGATGGGGAAATAACGCGAGTTAATCAGCAAAAAAACAAAACAGCTCTGAAGAGCAAAGAGAAAGTACAGAAATACTGTTAGATGTGTGTAAGCATCGGAGATGTTCCTGTGGTGACTGGCTGGTTCATCAATAAGGTTTAGGTCTCATTAATACAGAAGTCAGAGTACAGAATACAGCTTAAAATGGAGTGAGAACAATATGTATAAAATCATGCAAATATTTCTCTGACTTTTTTTTCGTTGTACAGATGAAGGTGGGGAAGGCCAAATCCTGTGGCCTTATCAAACCCTGCCACCTGGTTAAACCGGTGTCAGCGACCCGGGTCCCTGGGAGGTACCGGAGCCACCAGCAGGGACTGCCTAGTCTCCCCGTCCCCCCTCTGCAGCAGACCTGCGAGCGCTATGTCACGGCCCTGGAGCCCATCGTGGAGGTGGACGAGCTGAATCACACCAAGGATCTTGTGAAGGAGTTCCAGAAACCTGGAGGGGTTGGTGAACGTCTGCAGAGAGGACTGGAGCAGCGGGCGCGGAACACCGACAACTGGGTGAGTGGAACGGAACGCGACACATGGCAGGCGACACGGGGCGAGCAGCATCTTTCAGCTACACTTAACCTGTGTGTGTGTGTGTGTGTGTCTGTGTGTGTGTAGCTGTCAGATTGGTGGGTGCAGGTTGCCTATCTTGACTATCGGCTGCCAGTGGTTGTTCATTCAAGTCCCGGGTTGGTTTTACCTCGTATCAACTTCAACGATAAGCAGGGACAAATCAGGTGATCACACAGACACACACACAGACACACACACAAAGACACACATATTATTGTCTGCCTCTGATCAGATTTGATGTTTCATGAACCTGAGCAAACGTTCCACTAACAGTCACGGTGTCTGTGAAGGTTCGCTGCCAAACTGATCGCAGGAGTTTTGGATTTCAAGACAATGATTGACAAGTGAGTACTTTGTTTTTTTTTAATCTCCCTGATAAATCTTGTTCTTGGATTCATCGTGTCCAAAGGACAAACAATCTCCTGGCATCAGATTATTTAACCCTTTAACACCAACAGCGACACATTGGCACTAGCATACTTTGGAGTACAGTAATTATGGGACTATTTGCATCAGAAAACGTGGAACAGTTCCTGAACGTCGAGAACAGCCATGTTGCTCTCATTACAGTATTCCCATTCGCTCCTTTGACAGAAGACGGTGAGTCATTACCGTAATGACAGCAACTTGGCTGTAAAGCGCAACTTCTCAACTGTCAGCAATTGTTCAACATTTTCTAATAGCGCAAATAGGTGCATAATTACGGTACTCCAATATATGCTAGTATGAATTTCACACTAATATGCTAGCACATCTGCATGCTGACACTCTGACGTGGTTTTGCAGCGAGACGCTTCCTGTGGAATACCTGGGCGGGAAGCCACTGTGCATGGACCAGTACTACAAGGTCTTGTCATCCTGCCGCGTCCCCGGGCTGAAGAGGGATGCGGTGGTGAACCACGCCAGGAGCTCCGCCCCCCCCAGACACATCACTGTGGTACACAACTGTCAGGTGAGGGGCCCACCACTACTGCAGCGGCGCCTCCACAGTGATGTCGGTGTCCCACTCCATCTCGTGTGACCTTAGTTCTTCATGCTGGACGTGTATGCTGGCGATGGGATGCCGCTGACGGCCGAGCAGCTCTGCGTCCAGCTGGAGAGAATCTGCAGTATGTCGGCGCAGAGCGACGACGAGCCCATCGGCATCCTCACTAGCCAGCACCGGGACGTCTGGGGCAAAGCCTACGCCCACCTGATGACGGGTCGGCACGTCAGCACGCAGCACACCCCCTGCTGGGGGCCGAGTCCTTACTGACTGTGTGTGTGTGCAGATCCAACAAACAGACAGTCGGTGCACGCCATCCAGAGGAGCATCTTCACCCTGTGCCTGGACGGAGCGATGCCCGGCGTTACTGAGGCTACGTACCGCAGCTCGGCAGCGGTGCAGATGCTGCACGGAGGTGGCAGCTCGTGGAACAGCGCCAACCGCTGGTTCGATAAGACGCTGCAGGTGAGCGGCGGCGGCGGACCATCTGGTTGCTCCGCTGTTTTATCTGTTTTTAAAATCTCCCGCTCCGACCGTCAGTTCATCGTCGGAGAAGACGGGACGTGTGGCGCCAACTATGAGCACGCCCCAGCTGAGGGCCCCCCCATCGTGGCGTTGATCGATCACGTAGTGGAATTCACGTGAGTAGGTGTTGGTGGTGATTGTACGCGGGATGTAACCCTTCCCAGAGTCTCAGGCTGTGAATGAACGCGTGAACAGGAGGTTGACCCAGATGGTGAGCTCTCCCTCGGAGCCTCTGCCCCCCCCCAAGAGACTGAGGTTCAACGTCACAGCTGAGACCAAGAGGCACATCGAGGAGGCCCAACGCAGCATGAACGCGTGAGTGCAGACCAAGTACAAGCACTTGATAAAACGTGATACACTTGTTTCTGAGCCCCCACTAACGTACCCACAGACTGGCAGAGGACGTGGACATGACCGTCATGGTGTTTGAGCACTTTGGGAAAAACGTCCCAAAAACCCACAAGATGAGTCCCGATGCCTTCATCCAGGTTGCTCTGCAGATGGCATACTACAGGTGTGTTTGTGTTTGTGTGTGTGTGTGTGTGTTTGTATGTGTGAGAGAGAGTGACTCATCAGCACCCTCTGCTGTCCACAGGATGTACCAGCGCTGCTGCGCCACCTATGAAAGTGCCTCCCTGCGCATGTTCAGACTCGGCCGCACTGACACGATCCGATCAGCGTCCCACGCCTCCGCCGCCTTCGTCAGGGCCTTTGATGATGTCAACACGCAGGTGTGCGGAGCTCTGAAGCACGATTTGTAGTTCAAACTGGGGTCCATGCTTCCGCGCCGGGAACGTTTCTACTTCTCGTTGCTCTGCGTGAATGCCACGTCTGAACGTGAGCAGGTCTTGTTGCCCTGGTAACCCTGTGGGTTTGATGCAAAAGCAGGACTCAGGTGTCAGTGAGTGACGTCATGTGACCATGGGCAACCTGTTGTCACACAGAACATGCAGAAGCTGGATCTGATGGAGAAAGCTGTGACTGCACACAGGTCCTACACCAACATGGTGAGTGTGCACGCACACACACACACACACACACACACACACACATACACACACAGAGACTCACTCACCTGTGGACAGGCCATCAGCGGTCAGGCTGTCGACCGACACCTGCTCGGTCTGAAGCTGCAGGCCGCAGATGAATACCTCCCCGTGCCGGAGCTCTTCACCGACGCCGCGTACGCCAAAGCTTTACACTATCAGCTGTCAACGAGTCAGGTACGAGACCGACAAGTCCACCCCGCACACACACACACACACACACACACACACACACACACACTGCAGCTGTTTGCCTCTACCAGGTGCCATCAAAGACCGACTGCGTCATGTGCTTCGGCCCTGTGGTTTCCAACGGATACGGCGTCTGCTACAACCCCATGGACGACCACATCAATTTCGCAGTGTCGGCGTTCAACACGTGCGCGGAGACGAGTGCGGTACGGCTGGCCGCTGCCGTCGCACAGGCGCTGACGGACATGAGGAGCCTGCTGGAACAAACGCCGCGAGCCAAACTGTGACAGCATCGAACCAACCTGCTGAGTCACTGGCTGCTTCCACGAGTCTGATGCAGGACGGCAACTTTACTTCACACATAACTTGAAGTCACACGAGGGAATCCTCCGGTGATAACAAGGCACAGGTGTGTGTGTGTGTGTGTGTGTGTGTGTGTGTGTGTGTGTGTGTGTGTGTGTGTCTGATTCCTCAGAATCAGACTTGGGAGAAAAACCCTGAAAATGCAAAAAAAGCAAATTGAACAAGAAGAATGAGTCAGTTTGATTGCTGATTAATCACCGAATTGCCTGCAGTCATGTGACCTGTGTTTACTGTGCAATAGAAGATGATGTTTGTTCTCCTGTCAAGTTTCTGTGATCAAATAAATATTTTTCAAAGATCCTGCAGCAGATTGTGTCTGAACACACAAACACGTCCCATTTGTTCAGATGATGTCAGAGCAGCTGATAACTTTCAGATGTGAGACATTCCATTACATATGCCCCCCCCCCTCCACAGTGAGTCAGTGTCCAACATGGAAGTTCACGAGGACACAAGCTTTGTCTCCAGGTGACACTGAAGTATTGTTCAGGATTCACTGTCACATGTTTCTTTACAATAATAAGGAAAAATAATAAAAGTAATAAAAAGTCAAATGAACAAATGAAAAAAAAAGGAATTTTGCTTTCGTGAATGAGCCTGGAGGGGGCGCTAGCAGGACTGCAAACTGCTCGTGCGTGTTGGCTGTGGTCATGTTCTGTAATGCCTGGCCAAAGTAAACACACACACACACACACACAAGATGTGACATGATGAAGATGACGATGATGATGAATCATTTTAGTAAAATCAAACGCTCCAAATCAATAATTTCACTAAAACGTTTGACAAGGGAAAAAGAAAATAAACTAAGCATTTAGAATTTAGTCTGTGATGGAGAGAGAGAAAGAGAGAGAGAGAGAGAGAGAGAGAGAGAGAGAGAGAGAGAGTGTGTGTGTGTGTGTGTGTGTGTGTGTGTGTGTGTGTGTGTGTGTGTGTGTGTGTGTGACTCAGTCTCGCAGCCGTGGAGGTTCCAGCAGCTTCATTTTTCCTCTGTGAGTAGAAACATTTTCATTTTCTTATTTAACGTTAGGTTCTTTTCTTCTTCTTCTTCTTCTTCTTCTTCTTCTTCTTCGTGTCATCACCTGTGCGACGAGACAAACATCTGTTCTTCTGTTTTGTTTCTGTCAGAAATCGGTGTGAACTTAAAGACTAAACTGACAGAAAACAAACAAACAACAATAAGCGACCATCGACAGTCATCAGCGGCGTTTGTTCTCGTCCTGTGACGTTTCACCTGTGACTAAATGAAAAACGTTCCCCACACGTTGTTCTAACGTCCCACTGGACACGTTGGACGATCGTTGGCGATGTTTGAGTCTGAATGTTTCTCGAATCCTTTGTCACTGACGTTTGACATTTATATTCTTCATCATTTTAAATCAACTTCAAGACATTTAAACATTTAACATTTCACCAAAAATATTTTAGAAACTGGAACATTTCTACATATTTGTGTTGTTTTTGTTGGATTTGTAGTTTTCATAGTTTTGTAGTGTATCTAGGTTTTTTGTTATTTGTAATTTTGGCATTATCTGTAGTTTTTGTAGTAGTTATAGTTTTATAATGATTGTAGTTTTTTTGTATTTGTTCAAAAGTATTTGTAGTTTGGTAATAATGGTCGTTCTGTAATATTTGTCGTTCTGTAATAGTATTCCTACAGTACTTGACGACTGAAGTATAAATTGAATCAGAAGAAGAAAAACACTGAAATGTTTAATTGTTTGTTCTACATCCATTTATCCTTCACTCACTCACTCACTAACTCACACACACACACACATACACACACGTGCATGAAGTCGCCCGCTCTTCTGCTCTCACTGACCAATCAGACGCCGGCTGCTGCTTAGACCAATGAAACATGTTTCGTTTCACAGCAGTTTCTTCTTCCACTCTGCGTCAGAGCGGTTTGAGACGTGGCGGCGAATGCCAGCGAGGTAAAAAAAAAAAGATGTTTGCTTGTTTATTTGTTGGATGGGAAGAACAGACTGGACGTCACGGCGTGAAAACGCCGCCATGTGTCGGCTGAAGTAAACGTTGTCCTGTCTCGTCTCACACGTTTGTGTCCTGCAGGGACAGGGCTTCTCTTCTTCTTCTTCTCTTCACCTGTCCTTCATCCTCACGCCACGGATGTCAGTGGAACGTTTCAATCCCGTCCGTTAATCAGATTATGACGATTCGCTCGCAGACGCCGACTCATCAGTGAGATGGAGACTCCTTTCTACCACGACGACTCCGCCGCCGCCGGCTTCAGCCAGTTCAGTGAGTACGAGCGTTACTCGGGCAACAAGATGCTCCTGAGTAAGAAGATGATGTCAGCTTCAGTCAGCCATCACTTCCCCAGTGGCGGTGGCACGGTGGGGGGGCGGGGCACCAGCCACAACGGCCTGGGACCATCCGGTAATGGCTCCCTCATGGCGTCTGCAGCGGCAACACCCTCCCCCGACATCAACCTGCTGAAGCTGGCGTCTCCTGACCTGGAGCACATGATCATCCAGTCCAACCAGCTGGTGACCACCAGCCCCGGCGCCACCAACCCCTTCGTGTACCGCAGCCCGGCCACCAACGAGCAGGAAGGCTTTGCCGACGGCTTCGTCAAGGCGCTGGCCGACCTGCACAAACAGAACCAGCTGGTGGGGGGCCCCATATCCCCGTCCTCATCCTCCAACGTGTCCCTGCAGGCGTCCTACCAGAGAAACCTGATGTCCGCTGGGGACATGCCCATCTACACCAACCTGGGCAACTACAACCCAGGCCAGGTGACGTATCCGGGGGGGCAGATGACATACGCCGGCGGCGGCTTGGGCCATGGCAGCGGAGGAGCCCCGCAGCCCCACGGCCGGGGGCTGGACGCCCCACAGACTGTCCCTGAGGTTCCGCATCCGCCAGGAGACCCCATGTCCCCGCCGGCGCTGTCCCCCATCGACCTGGAGACGCAGGAGCGGATCAAAGCCGAACGGAAAAAGCTGCGCAACCGCATCGCAGCGTCAAAGTGCCGTAAGCGGAAGCTGGAGCGCATCTCACGCCTGGAAGAGAAGGTGAAGGTCCTGAAGAGCCAGAACTCAGACCTGGCCTCCACCGCCTCCATGCTGCGCGAGCAGGTCGCCCAGCTCAAGCAGAAGGTCATGAGTCACGTCACCAACGGCTGCCAGATTGCTGTCAGCTCCACCGCCAAGTCAGGGGGAGGTGGGAGGAGAGGCAGTGTGGACTCCAGCTGCTGAGGGGGTGGAGATTCACCTCCACTCACAGGGAAAACAACACTTTGGGCTCTCTGGGTCGGCCGGCGCAGGAGACGGAGTTTCACCTCACCGAACGGTGTCAGTCACCCTGCCAGAGGGGGCGGGGCTACAGAAGAACGGTGGCTTTCATTGGCTGTTCAACAGCATGTGAAGAAAAAAAAAACTTCATCCAAGAAACTGAGAACTGAAAAAAAAAACTGTTCACGGTCGGAATAAATGAACAGAACTTTTTACAGTGTAAACTTTGTTTTATAGGGAAAAAACAAAACTTGTCATCAAACATGAAACAACTGATGTGATTTATGGACTAAGCTGTAGTCAGACTGCCATTGTATGTGTGTGTGAAAGATGATCATCAAACATGTTTCTCTGCTTGTTCCATCGATGCTGCTGGACGTTAAGCACCTGCTCAGCTCCGTTCAGGACAGTTTTACATTTTTCTCCTCTTAAGAGTTTTATGAAATAATATTTATTGTGTGTTCTGCTGCAGGAGCAATAATAATATTTAACATGATGCTGAAAAAGATTCTTGTGAACGTAAATTGTTTCATTTTCGGCGTCAGACTGTTCGTAATGATTCTTTTATTTCCGTTTCGTTTTCTGTTACGCACACAAAAATGTCATTGGACACATTTTTTACAGTGTAAGTAAAGACGCATCAACCGTTTCTTTGTTGTTCTGTTATCAATGAGACTGAAGCCCCGCCCCTCTTTCTCATGCCTCTGAAACAAACTATTTGTTTCCGGTCACGTGTCTCTGTAGCTTTGGTTGCAACAATGCTAACAGCTAACTCTTGTGTGGGTGGGGCTTATGAGCCACCTTTACAGGTTACAATAGTTAATTACAATGCATGAATTCACTTTGGGTTTCTTGTTTTACATTTTCGTACCTTTTGCAGACGTCACATTCAGGAGTGCGTATGTCTCCGTCCGTCCGGTGTCGTCACTTAGCATCTGGCTAAAAACACCAGGTTGGTTCCATCAAACGGTGCGCACGAATGCGCCTCCTGTTGTGTGTGTTTGTCGGGGGCAGCAGGTGGATCTGACAGGTGGGAACGAGCTGCTCGTTAGCGTCATGTGACTGTTTCAGACAGATGGTTCAAAGTTTGAGGTAGGACGGAGGTGTATGTCAACACCACAAACACAGCAGAGGTCAAAGGTCACCCTGTTCATCACCAACCGTCCTCTAGGCTCCGCCCCCTGCTGGAGCTCCGTGGTCTTCACCAACCTTTCACGTTTCTGTCACTCAGCGATGTGTGAATTGTGGGTGGGACTTATCTCATCTTTCAGCTCCGCCCAAATATATAGGGGGCGGGATCTGCGTTTCTGTGACAATTCAAACAGTGAAATGGATGGAAAAATGGATTCTGCTCGCTTGTCAGAACAGTCGTAGAATCTACATGTTCGTTTGGTCCAGCTCAGGTTCCAACCAACTTCGGACAAACTTCGGACAAACACAAACGTCTTTGTCTTCACTTGAAAAACTGTGTTTCTGTTTTCTGTTTGCCATATTCTGCTCCAGATGGAGTGACCCACTTACTGAGAGAGAGCAAGAAGGAGGGCTAGAGAGAGAGAGAGGCTCTGTGCCATTTCTGGTGACTAATACCCCCTCCACCCACACCTCAGCGCGCACACACATACACACACACACACACACACACGATTCCTGCTCTCTGATGAGTCTGTTTGTTACAAATAAAGTCGTCGTGAACAAACACATGTTGACAGTGAACGCCGCCGTGTGTCGTTCCAACGAAGCAGTTTCTTTTATTCGACTTGTCTTCACGGAACCTTTCCGACCAGAAACACAACAGATGAAAAATGTGATCACACCTTGGTGCTTTGACGAGGGTTGAGTTTCACCGCTCATAGTCCAGTCACATCCTTTGATTCTTCAAGTCAATTCCATGCCACTGATTTCCGTCTTAAAGTCACATCGTCCAGAAATGACCCAGAATGAAAACAGTCACAGATCAATGACACGCTGACACGAAACAACGTTTGATTCAGTGACGACGTGAATCAGATGTTGAAACATGAAAATAAATTCAGTTCAAGTGTGTTTGTGTTTTAGTGTTCAAATCACAGCATCTAAGAGCAGTTTTAGAAACAGTTTGGAAACGAAGACGTCTGTGTGTGTGTGTGTGTGTACAAACAATCCACTTGAAGAAGAAGAGCCGTCTAACAAAAGCAGAAGCGCTCAGGGACAATTATGTAAATCAGTTTCGTTTCAGTGTCCTGCTGCTCCACACACACACACACACACACACACACACACACACACGCACACAAACTCAAATGCACGCACGTGCACACACACCTGGAGGGCAGCCACCATCAGTTGTCTCTTTTCATCCCATCTTTTTCGTTGCGTCATTAAATATTCATGAGACTCACCTGCGGTGCCACTGAGGCAGGCGGCCTTCGGCCTCAAGCCGAGATGTCACAGCGAGGTGACGTCGTTTTCCTGACACGGGAGGATCTCTGCAGGGAAAACGTTACAACATGGTGGCTGTCAGGGTGGATGGGAGTCTCTGAGCGTTTGACAGCAAGTGACTGACAGCAGAGTCGTTTCTACGACAACAATCTTCCCGCTCACATGTGAATGACCGACAGTGGAGTACCTCAGGTAAACTGCATTCACCTGACTCACACACAAAACCCTGTATTGTAGGTCCTTGACTGTTTCATCAGCTGCTCTTCTTCTGTCTCCATCACTCGTTTGTCTCTCTTATATAATCTCTCTCTCTCTCTCTCTCACACACACACACACACACACACAGTTTTCAGCTGTGTTTGGGTTTACATTTTCCATGGAGACGCTGATGAAAAACAAAAACAGACAAAGAAAATGAGAAGAAAACGTGACAGGAACATGGAAACGCGTCGCTGAACCGGTTAATTTCAAACACGCGTTTGTGATGTGAATGAATGAATCTGTGAGGATGAACAACAGGCGGCTAATTCCATCATTTCTTGTGTGGAGTGATTGTAAGGCTGATGAAGGGATGATGGAGGTGTGCAGGAACGGACGGATGGATGAACTGGTTCTGGGGATGTTGGAGAGTGACTCAGTTGCTCCACCCACATACGCGCTGAGTCATCATCAACTGACAAGTGTGTGTGTGTGTGTGTGTTGCACCTGATTTCTCAGCTTCATCTTGTTGTGTTTAACTCAGAGAAGTCCAATAACATTTTTTTTTCTTTTTTCTTTTATTTTTGAGGCTTGTGATGACCAATAACTCACACACACACACACACACACACACACACTCAGCAGCGAAAAACATGGACATTTCAGTCTCATCAGTCTAATAAACTCATGTGATTCAGCTGTGACACAAACTGCTCAGAGGAATTTAAACCATGAAATTGCTCAAACTCAAACACCTGAAGTCAAGGAAATATTCACACAACCACAGTTGTAGTTTTGGGGCTAAATCATGAACATTAAATCATGAACATGTCATTCATTCATCAGCTAATCCCAGCTGTCAGCAGGGTACAACCTGGACACCTACGGAACATGTGAAACATGAGAAATAAAGACTTACGGTGCTTGTTTTCATCGATCTACATTCAGGAGTTCGAAACCACAAACTTTGTGCCGACACTTCCTGTTCATCTCTTGACAGTGCTCAGGCCGGCTGAGGCTCACGTGCCGGAGACGCCACAACACATGACGAGAAGATGAAGACGTTTTTCTACACGCCAGCATTGGAGGGCATTTCGTCCACTGAAACAGGATCCGACCTTGAGTGTCCCGGCGTCACACTGAGACAAGAGGTCAGGAGGTCAGCTCTTCTTGTCCTCTCTCCACACGCATCACTTCCTGCGGGGGCCAGCTCTAGTTTTTGCCTCCAAATAACAGCAGCAGCTCGTTGTTCAGTCTGAGGAACATTTGGCTGTCGGGATGTCAGCCCGATTACACCGCGCCGGAGTCTGTTCTAGTTTTAGCTCTGACCTCCAGCGCAAAGCCAACATTTCCCCCCAAATGCCGGGTGTCCATGTTGGAGGAAGAGCCCAGTTCGCAGCGGCAGACTGCGCCTGGAGGCAGAGTCCCCCCGGGCGCCTGTGAGGACACTAATGAGCCACAAAGTGACTTCTGGTTTGGAGCCGTGACCTCGGACGGACTCACCTGCCTCTATGCTGCTGTTTGCTGGGCTCACTGCGTGCTTCAGTGAATCTCTGAGTTCTTTACACAAATTCTGTGTTCTGGCAAAAGAGGCACGAGAGGAAAAACAGCGTGTCACACAGCAACGTGTGCGTGCATGTGCGTAAATAACTCAAAGTCAGTATTAAAAACAACCAGTGATGAATCAACTTCTAATCGACCTTAAATCAAGCAGATGTTTGTTGTGTAGAATGTTGGAAAATTGACATGTGGACAAACTTGAGGTCAAAGGTTACAGACACTCATCAGTGGAGCAAAGAAACATAACATGAAACTGTTCAATTATGAATCCGTTGACAGTTGCTGCTGTAGTTGTGTGTGAGTGTGTGTCTGTGAGTTGTTGGCCATCGTGTTGGTGTGTTTTCCTCTCATCAGGGTAAAAAACAGAAAACGAAACCTGTGAAGAATAAAAGGGACTTCAAACTTCAAATTAACATGAACACATTTACTTCTAACCATTGACACTATTTAAGCCTGGTAACTCTGTCTTGCTGGCTGGTGTATGTGTGTGTGTGTGTGTGTGTGTGTGTGTGTGTATGTGTTTCGATGTGTTCAGACAGCTGCCGTTTCCTTGCAGCTCCGCGCGCAGACGCCCGTAGACATTCGGAATTTGCACGACACACTCGGCCGGCTCACACACCTTCATGTCAGCAGGAGCATATGAGCCAAAGTTTACCGTCCAATCACACTCAGGCTCTGCCCACGCTGATGTCCGTGTGTGACCCTGACGTGACAGGACGCGGCGTTGAAGGACCAAGTGGCCGAAAGCGACGACGCAATCAAAAGTGGAAACGTGTTGGAGCTGCAGATCCGATCAGTTCCTGCAGAACGAGTCGAACTACTAACAGACTGGTGCGCGTGCACAAGCATGGCGTCTGTCAGCATCATCAGCCGCCGTGAACACAGCGCATTCGCCACAGGTTTTACGGCGCTATAATTAATCCTCGTCACGCTCATCTTTAATTCATGGAGGTGTTTTTATGGGTTTGGACGTGTGAGGGGAGCTTATTTAAATTTTACACATTTTGATAAATATGAGGTGGTTGTGGATGGATGTGGGCGTAATTATCGTTTAATAATTACACACACACACACACACACACACACACACACACACACACTCAGTCTCTCTCTGGCCTCCGGCGGAAATTATTTTAACCTTTAATGCAGCCGAATACAACAGAAGAGATGATGGAAATTCTCCTGAAAGTCAGATGTGTACAGATTAAACGTTTGAGCGTTTCAATTAAAACCATCTTTGATTCCAGTAAATCTGAGGATGAAGTGAATAATTCTGTGACTATAAACAGACGAGTCGTTGGCTCCAACATTTCTGACAAAATGTTCCTGCTGGTGTTGAACTCATCGATTCACACGTTTAAAAAACAAAAAATCATCCATTATGTTCTGATTTTAATTATTGTTTCAGTCCATGTTCCGACAGATATGTGTTCAGGTGAATCAATACAGTTTTCTATCGTCTGTGCCTTTGGTCTCCGAGGAGACGAGTTCAGGTGAATCAGTAGTTTTCTATGGTTTTCTGGGGCCTGAATACAATCATTGTTGAAATCGGTGAAGACGACACCATCTCTTCTGCGTGTGTCCAACCTATATGCATCTTTCCTGAGCTGATGACGTCATAGCTCCACCTCTCCTTAGCCGACACGGTAATTGGCTAACAACAACAATGGCGGCTCACCTTGTTGAATGTGAAGACTCTGTTCGTCTCCTTTTGGTTCCATTCACATTCTCCTCCATTTTCATCTTACTGTGTTTGTTTCCATCATATTCCCCATGTCTTCTTCTTTGTTATGGTTTATTTCTGTTACAGCGCCACCTACAGCCCTGGAGGATGTAATACAGCAGCTTCACTGGGTTTGTGAGGACACACACACACACACACACACACACACAATTCTGTGTGAAAAGGTTTTTTAAACTGTTCCAGTTTCACGTCACTCAGCTCCACCGACAACTGACGTCAATAACATTGATGGATACACACACACACACACACACACACACACAGATGGAATCTGCTATGACCTCCGCCTTCTTTTACTCTGTAAAACCACAAACAGTTTCTGTATTCATCTTTGGTCAGTTAAACACACACACACACACACACGCGTTGTTTCCTCAGAGCTCAAGCCCGTTTAGACTTTGCGTTGCCTGAGCGTCTGATCTTCATCTGCTCAGATAAACTTTAGTGTCGTTAATGAGCCGAACATAAGTTTCAACATTGGAGCTGAAACTTCAGATTAACGATCGCCTGTTTCTCCCAAAGTGGTTTGTGTGTCTTCCTGAAGGCACTGGGAGATCAGAGTCTAATCAACATGGATGTTTCAAAGAATCACTCTCACAGACGCTCCAACATCCTCCTGCTCGGCGTTACTGAGCCGTGAGTCACTCGGCTGAAGGAACCCAGCGAGGGATGAAAGCGATATAAGTGCCGGTTAATTCGTCCTGACAGTTGGAAATGTTAAATCCTGCAGGGGCTCAGCTTAGCGCTCACTCTCTGCCTAAGTAGGTTAAACACAAACCAGTGTGATCAATCTGGAGACGCTAAATAAATCCATACAGCTCAACGACGTCTGGAAACTCTGGTAGGAACAAGGAGAAAGTGAGAAGAAAAGAAGGAGAGGAGAAGAAGGAGGGGAGGAGAAGAAGAGGAGGAGGAGGAGAGGAGAGGAGCCCTGGAGCGCAGCACCAGCAGGTTCGCTGGGACGACACAGACTGACCAGCAGCACAAACTGGTCTCATCCAGAGAGGAGGAGAAGAAGAAGGTCTGCAGAGATGGAGGAGAGGTAGAAGAAGAGATGGAGGAGAAGAATAAGGTCTGCAGAGATGGAGAGGAAGAAGAGATGGAGAACAATCAGGTCTGCAGAGATGGAGAAGAGGGAGAAGAGATATAGGAGAAGGTCTGCAGGTAGAGGTGAAGGAGAAGAGATGGAGGAGAAGATGGTCTCCAGAGAAGGAGGAGACAATGCTGTGAGGTCACAAACCTCAACAGGAAGTGAAAGTCAATCACACACACCTGCACTGTTCAAATGTGATGCTCAAACGGTGGTGGGAGTGGTCAGACGCTGTGAAGGACGACCGGATGCAGGAGAACCCCCCCCCAGCGCCACGCTGCATGAGATTACGAGAGGAACACACAGGGAATTTATGCGGCTGCCGCTTTGTGTCGGCGCTGCGAGGGGAGGAAGCTGAGCGGAAACAGATCACATCTGATTGCAGCCACGTTCAGGACGGGGCCAGCAGTGTGTGTGTGTGTGTCAGGGGGGTGGTGGGGGTTGGGGGCACGTTCATGCAGCCATAAACTAATTTCATCCAGAGTCGTGGTCGTAGCTCATCTAAAAATAACGCCTCATGTTTTATCGTCTGAAGCTGTAGCGTCGGCTGGCCGGTTGGAGAAGCAGTTCAGTGTCAGTGTCAGTTCAGTTCTCAGGGAATTTCATCATTAACCCACAATGTCTGATTTGAGCCTTCAAAGGTCATGGAGCCGCTCGGCTTCAGAGCCTGAGTTAGTCAGTCGTGACACAAACTGATATTTGATAAACGACATCGGGCCAAATGCCCCAAAACACCAGACTGCTCATCATCACCTCGCACAGAATTCATTAAACTCATCACATCAGACCAACGGGCCGGCACGTCGGCGAGGCTTTTGCGGGGGTCCTTCTCCTCTCACCACGGCAGGAACACTGGAGCCTGACAGGCAACCCTGAGGGTTACAGACGACCCGAGGGTTCCGTCGGACACCTGAACATGGCCAGAGCTGGGAGAGGGGGAGCACTGATATGCAAAACATGCCCAAGTGTAAAGATTCACAACTTCCTGTGAGTTCAACTGAGGCTTCTGATTGGCTGAGACTCAACACACAATCACAGACAGCAAACAGATTAACCTTCAATCTGACAAATCCAACAGGACTGACTGACAGACTGTGTGTGTGTGTGTGTGTGTGTGTGTGTGTGCATGCATCCAGTGTAGATCTGTTTGTACCTTCAGGATTATTATTAGTCAGACTACTCAAGGAGACACACTCTCTCTCTCACACACACACACAGGGGAGAGAACTGGCGTCCTGTTGGAGGAGTTTGAATATGATGTTTCACATGAAGAATGCATCATATGAGTGGAAACGAGTTCTAAAGGTACTTCACTACACTATCATGGAGCCACTGTCACAGACACACACACATACTTGAACAAACATTTCCTAACACACGTCAGGAAGGAATTAAACTGTCAGACGTGACTCAAACACACACAGAGGCGAGACGACGTTGTTATGGTTACACCGTGTCGCAGTGACGCCCCGTAACCCCAGGAGGAGTGATGTCACGCGGCCTCCACCCTTCCTGCGTCATGGTGCTGCTGACGCTGAGAAGATCATCTTGTTTCTGATCCATCGTCCATGAGAACATCCAATGAGGCTCTGAGACGGACCATCGACCCCCCAACATGTTCCTTCCTGGGGCCTTTTCTTTCTGTTGTCGTGGCAGGAACAGATTATTGGCATGATGCAGGGAGATCAGACGGCGTTATAGATCTGTTGGACGCCGGCGGGCAGATCAGAGATAATGGCGAGTGTTTATATTTATATCTGCTAACCGCTGTTCACTGCAGTCGTGGGCTCATAGCTTCAGGCTGAACGAGTCCAGACTGATGAGAAGTGTTTCTATGTGGGGCAGAGATGTTCACCTTTGACCCCTGGAGCTTTGTTACACATTCAAACAATCTCGTTCTGCATCGCTGTCTGATAGTACATTACATGTTTAAGTATGAGAAATGTACATGTACTATTTGATCACGTTTGACAGTTTGTCGATTAGACATCTTTGACTTTAAAAACAGGATTTCTACCTACAGAATATTATTTGTGAAGATCAATGCACTGATCCTCGTGCATTCATTCATATTCATCTGCAGATGTTCAGTAATAATTAGAATGCAGGTAAACACTTTTGTTACAATTTGCATGTAATGGCGCTGCACACAGGAGGAAGTGTTACACGTCTATGAACTCACCTGTCTGACGTAAAGCAGGTCACTGCCGAAGAGACGTGATTGGATGACAGCACCCCCACGTGTATGGCCACATCGTAACTAATGAGCCAATAAACACACAAACAGGACTTGTATTAGTATCAGTGGTACCGAACCAAGCTTTTATCTGAGTCTGTACCACCACCTGCTGGACACGTGTGTAAAAGCAGCTTCACCACTGTATTTAAACACACCCGATGAACAGCAGCTGATCAAAAGTTTATGAAGGTGTGAATGCAGAAAACACCGAAGCAGCTCTGACAGCTGGAGAAAATAGTGCAGCTTCTTAAATGTGGATATTGTTTCTTTGCTCCTCTGACAACAGTAAACTGAATATCTGTAACATGTATATTAACAATTTTCTCTGATTTTCTGACATTTCCTCGACCAAACCACCAATCCATTTGTGGAGACGATTGCCTCTGCAGTCAGGGACAGACTGCGACTGAAAAACAGCCCTGGGCCTTCTCTCAAATAGACCCAATGACAGATTCCCAGTCGATTCCCAGTCCACGTTATTGTCAGTAGGGCCCCAACCCCCCAAAACCAAGTGTAAAACTATAAAGTGACTGTGAAAGTCATTTATTTCACTGCAGCCTGGACAGACTGAACAACTGAAATCTCTATAAGAGACTGTCACATCCGTCAAATCAGACTTCTGTCGCGGCCGTTGTCCAAACGAGCTCTTCAGCCCCCCACCGTTCACCGGTCAGAGTACGTGTCTGCAGCTCAGTTCATCAAGTCCCTGTGTTTGGGTAAAATGACGTAGGCCTCTCCAAACATTGCCGGTGGCTGGCGCCCAGTCCTGAGAGTCTTGCAGACGGCCTTGAGCCTCTTCACCTGTCTCTCCTGCCGCCGACACTTCTGTTGCGCCGTCTTCAGCTTCTTCCTCAGGCGCTCAACGTGCACCTCCAGATACTTGATGCGCTTTTTCTGCCGCGCCGAATCCTCAGCTGTGTAGTTGTGGTCGCAAGAGACAGTGACAGTGTCCCCACGGGCGTCCGGCAGGCTCCTCTCCAGCTCAGACGCCGCCTCCTCCTCCTCCTCCTCCTCGGCCACTGGGTCAGAAGTCAATGGCAGCGACAGGGGGAAGTGGATATCTGAGGAGAAGGGATCCTCCAGGTGTTCTGACTGTCAGACAGAAACAAAACTCCTGGTTATTCTGTCAGCACTGGTGCAGGTAAGAACATGTGACTACTCAGGCTCCGTTCTCACAGAGACGAGTTCAGGTGAATCAGTAGTTTGCTATCATCTGGACCCTTGGTCGTTCTGAAGTCTGAATACGATCATTGTTGAAACTGGGTCCCAGAGTGAATCAATGTGAAGACGACACCGTTTCTCCTGCATGTGCACAATCTATACGATGACGTCACAGCTCCACCTCTCCTTAGCCTGCAAGCTAACTTGCTAACAACAACATGGGCAGCATTGAATGTGATGTGTCTGTTCGTCTTCTTCCTGTTCCATTGTCCTCCATCTTTCTGAGTTTGTTTCCTTCACATGCTCTGTCTTCTCTGTGATGGTGTATTTCTGTGGCTGTGTGACAGCGCCACTTAAAGGCCTGGAGGGTGTACTACAGCAGATTCACTGGATTTGTGTAGACGCACAAATTACTGGAGCAGTGTGGAAAACGGTTTTAAACATGTTCCGGTTCCATCTCCATATGGACCAGGCTCAAGTACGTGTGTGTACAGGGTGGAGTCAAACAGCTTCAACTGTGATTCAAAAACACCTACAGGTTTCATAAATACGATTCCTCTCAGTTTGTGTGCACACGCAAACAACATCAGTTAGACGGAGCAGCGTCACCTTGATGCTGAGGTTGAAGGTGAAGAGCGACGGCACGGCGTTCTCCTTCAGCACGCGGTTGTTACACTCCCTCTTGAAGCAGTCCTGTGTGAAGTGCTGCGAGCAGATGTTGCTGTACTTCGTAGGCTTGAAGTTGTTCCTCCTCATCGCTGCCACCCACTTCACACAGATATCTGGACGTGCCAGTGGGAACCTGGAGAGCAGCGATGTAGATGAGGTCAAGGGTCACTGAACCAGTCAGAACATTCTATGATGAACTCTTTCTGTCTGCTGTAACTTCCAATGACTTGAGCTAAATCCTCTTGTGTGTGTGATGAGATGGACGTCAGGGACAGACTGCGTTCAAATTATATGAGATCAAATTTAGGTAAATTTCGAGTGTTGAGATTAATACTGTATTGTTTGTTAACTGTTAGTCTGTGTGACTGTGAGTATTCGAGTCAAAGGAGCCAGCAGACTCGGGATCCGGATCTTGTGAGTCCGTGAATCAGAAATCGTCATTACTCTTCTGGAGAAAAACTGTTCGATCAGATTCCTAACAACTTTAGGGCAGAATGTGGGCTGTCCGGAAGAGAAAAACTCAAACCGACAGAACTGTCCCGGTCGCTCACCGGTCTGCGACCTGAGTACTTGTAGAACCGAGTCCCCGCAGATAGTGTTCGACCGAAGCTAATGCTAACTACCATTAACCGACGGTGGTGAACGTACTTGTGGAAAGAAACGTCTTTGTCTTTGTGGTACCGGTTCTTGCAGCCGTATGCCGAACACGTCTGCACCATGGCGGCTGGCCGGGTCCCACGCCCCGGGACCTGGGACCTGCGCTGACGGTCCACGCAGCGCGTCTCAGGTTTCTTTTGCCACCAACAACGATGGCGACACATACGTAATGACGTCACTGTCATGTGACGGTCGGTTCCTACGCGCGTGACGTCGCTGATGCCCTGACACGTCATCGACACCGCCATATTGGAAGAGGCGAGCCCGTCGTGTTGAAAGGATTATTCCGATGTTTTGGGCAGCCGAGTGAATGATGACGCATTTACTAAGTTTGTATTAATTCATGCAAATGTATCTCTTTTTTGTAATTAGACTCTGGGTTTTATTTGTTCTCACAAAGAGGAAATAAAACATTGCTGTGTACCGCTGATGTATTTTGACCTTTGTACATTTTTGACTCACTGGCTTCAGGCTGAATGAGCAGACTGATGTTCTGAGACAGAAACAAAACTCAAGATATGAGGCGAAAAAAAGGCCAGATTACCATAGAATGTATAGACGTAGATGACCCGGTTCCTCATGTTGGGGGTCAAAGTGTCACAAAGAGACCAAACATTAAGGGAATAGAAAGTAAATGACAGAGAGCTGACGTGTCACAAGCCTCATTTGTGCATAAAGACAGTTCACATAAAAGCTGTCTGGGACTTTTACTCAGCGTTCTCAAGAGCTAAGTTCAATTACATGAAGCAAAGTCAGCGTTTGATGACTCAGCAATTCATGGTGACATGAGCCAGATGAACGTCCTCCAGATGGACGTCTCAGCACAAAGAAAACACCCGCTGAGTGACTCTATACATGAACACTGATCGTTCACCAGCCCTCTCCTTCATGTTTCTCCTTCCATTCCTCTGGACAGATGTTACACACGCCGTGCGAGGAGAAGTGTTGTCTGTTTCATCCACCAAATTACAGAACGCCTCATGACTATCATTCAATGACACGTCTAAGCTGCCTCAAACAAAGTCCTTTCAGCTGCTATCCTGCTGCAATGTGGGAGAATCCACACTTCAATTCAAAGTATTTCTGGTGCATGTGACGGCCGCTGTTCTTCAACTCTTAGACCTCCTCCTCACCTGTACAATGTAACCACGCAGAGGGAGGAACCTGTCTGAGTCCCTTTGGAGGCTCCATGTCCTCCAGATTTTCTCACAATCATCTAGTTTGAAAGCAACAACATGTGGCCGCAGTTCACAGCACTGAAAAGTGCTTAAGGAGAAAAAACTGTACAAACTAGTTTGTGGTTCACATTCAAACTCCTCCTCTGTTGTCAGTCTATTTCTTCTCTTCCTCCTCCTCCTCCTTCTCCTCCTCCTCAGCTACTGGCTCCTCACTTCCTCCTCCATCTGCAGCGTCACATGTGTTGCTTTTCTTCCCTCCATCTTCATCCTCAGCCTCTCTGGAACCCTCCTCCTCCCTACGGTCCTGAAACACACACAAAACACACACATGTTGGTCTTCACACCGTCTGATCTCGTCACATCAGTGAGTTCAGGTGAGGCATAGGGCTCCACCTGCTTCAGGTGGCTCCTCCCCCTTCTAGGGACGCGGGCCTTCATCCTGCGGGACAGCGCCAGCAGCTTGTTGTGTCTCTGCCTCCTCTTCACCTTCTCCGCCTCCTCCTGTCGTTTCTCCTCCGCATGGTCCGAGTCTGAGTCCTCCTGCCGCTGTACCCTGCTCCGCTTCCGAGGCTGCACCAGCCTCTTCGGCTGACTCCTCTCCACCTTCTTCCCCCCTTCTCCTTCTTCATCATCATCATCGTCGTCGTCGTCGTCATCCCCCTTCCCGCCCCCTCCCGAGCTGGAGGACGAGGAGCTGCTGTCGTCGCCTCCTAGGAACGAGCGCTTCCTGCGGGTCACGGAGCGGCTGTCGTCGCTGGACGTGGCCCCGGACTCGCTCCAGTCCCGGTCCCCGCGGTCCCCGGGGTCGCTGTCCTCCTTCGACGAGCTGTGGAAGTCGGACTGGGACTGGGACGAGGAGGAGGAGGATGAGAAGGAGCCTTCGTCACTGTCGTCCAGGATGGACGCGGGCAGGCCGATCTGACGCTTCTTCGACGCGGCGGCTTTGGTTTTCCGCATCGACGCGAACATTTTCCGCTTGTACAAACTCTCCATGTCTGCGCGCGGTACCGGAAACTGGTGACATGAAACGGAAAGACGAGAAAGAGGCGCGGACAGATTGTCAACAAGATGTCCTCTGCCCCGTAGACCGCCGCGACTCCCTGTGCGGGGCTCGGTTAGTCCTCCGCTCAGTGTCCAGCCAGACCTCCGCTCGGTGTCCGGTGTCCAGTCAAACCTCTGCCCCACTGCTTCCACACGACGTTCGCTCGGTCAGGCAGCTTCTGAGCACGGAACAGACGCGTTCTCGGCCGGACAGCGCGCACATTTCCCAGCTTTTCATTCCCGAGCAGCTAGCTGTTGGTGGTGTTGCAACTCCGCTTCTTCTTCGGCCGAGGAGCAAGAACAGCGTCAGAGCGCCCCCCTGCGTCAGATACCGGAACACTCAGGAGTCAAGGGGTTTAGCGCCAGTGTGTAAAAAAGAATCAGTTTAGTAGCTCTTGGAGCTGCAATTTCCTGAGGAAATTCCCAAGGGATTCATCTAAAACTTCTGAAACATTGTTTCTTTCTGGGCCTCGTGCAAGACACATAATAAAATAAAATTACAATACTAGATTTGTAAGCAAAGCCTGTTTCTAGGTTTAATAATCAGTGTGTGTGAATGAATGCTGTGGTGAATTGTAGTTTTGTGATATGATTTTGATGAAGGCAGTCGTCAGTGTTGATGCTGCTGGACACTGACACATGAAACATTTGAGAACGTTCATTCAACATTTAGAAAACAAACCAAATGTCATGAGTTACTGTGATAACGTCGTTAAAACAGTTTCACGACTGTTGCGTTTGAAACAAGAGTAACGGAGGACAATTCTTGATTCCGCGGCTTGAAAGTTGATTTTCCGCTGGCATTAAAGAACAACTTAAAATGACCAGTTATAAATCAAATTTATGTAATAATAAAGTAAAAAAATCGTATGAAATTACCTGCAATACCAAAACATTGAAAAATTGTGCTTCTAAAATAATCAACATCAATATTCTCGTTGTCTCTCTTGGGCAGATTTATTGGCATAACTTATAAACTGTAAAACATCTGACCAAACTATTGTTGAACTCTTGTAACGAGAATGATACATTGTTAGTTTTTATCGAGTCCGGTTTGTGTTCACGAAGGACAAACTGAAACGGTCCAGAAACTGTAAACGAAAGTCATGTGACCACAAACGTCATTCGGTCATTGGTCATGCAGTTCATGTGGGAAGACAACAAATCCCTCACATTTCTGCTGTACATCATGGAGCAAACTAATCAGACGCTGGTTGTTGTGTCTGGTCAAATGAACGAATGAATGACAGCATGTATTTATTTGTACTGCTTTATTTCTGAGAACGGGGCTGGTTAACATACGATGTTTTGTCAGAAATCAGAAAGATCTGACATCCAGCATCCACCCTTCAGGTGTTCTAAGATGAATGTACAACAGGTTTCTGGCACATCAGGAAGCTGCTCATACATTGACCTGGATTGGTTCTATCAGTAACTGAGTCTGTTTGTGTTGGTCTCAGCTGACCTCTGACCCCTCCAGCTGTCAGGACTTTTGCGCCAGCAGCGTGCTCAGTTTGATCTTCCCGTCCATGGAGGCGGTCAAGCAGGTGCCGCAGTCCAATGCCGAGCACCAGTCAACAGTCACCACAGGCGCTTTGTGTCCACCCAGTGACAGCACACTCTCCAGAGCTGGTTCCTCATTGGCCAGCTGGAGGAGGAGGGGGAGGGGCATGTTAGCGGAATAAAACAGAAGCACAGTGAAAAGTAAAACCAACCAATCCCATGTGAACATCGGAACGTGTGTATTCACTCTGTAGATGAGTCCTCCGGAGCTGGAGCAGGTCAGAACGTGATGTCCCTCCGAGTCGAAGGCAAACAGTCGACCTCTCGGAACCTGAACCTGCACAAACGTTGACAACCGTGCACCTCAGTGTGTGTCCAGCCCATGTTTTATTCACTGAGTGGTTTTCTCAGTCCTCATCGATCAGTTCAGTTCCTGCTGGTTCCAATTGTTTCCTGTGACGTCTGCTGATTCAGTAAATAATGGGTTCTTATCTTTTTCTTTTTTCTGTTTGTCTGTGAGTGTGTGTGTGTCACCTGTTTGTATCCGCTGTAGCCTGACAGGACAAACGGGCCGGTAGCGTCCTGAGGTAAAACCTGCTCCGACTGCTTCACACCACATCGGTGGATGTTCCACTGGATGAACTGTTGACGCAAGGTAAATCCCGAATCACACTGCAAGCACGCACACGCATGCACAAACACACACGCACGCACCTTGCCATCCTCGCCGATGCTGAACACGGTGTTCTCGTCGTAGCTGAACTCCACACTGTAAACCTCTCCGTCATGAGCTCTCCAGCTCATTGCACTCTCATACTGCTGCATATCTGACGGTGTCATGATAGGATAAAGACACAAATACTCTGAGGATCTCGTAAATTCCTCCAAAGTGTTCTGAGGGACATTATCGAGCTTCTACACGGATAAAACAACAGAAACAAGGTCCTGACAAACACTAACCAAACAGTCTGATGACTCCGTCAGCAGCTCCGGTCACCAGTAGGTTCCCGTTGTGATTGAAGGCTGTGCAGTTAATTGCGACGGGTTCCGGTTCTAAAGAGAACTGGAGCTGGAAGAGACAAAGGAAACATTCCTTACAGCATCATCACCTGTTACGCTAACAGTACTTCTGAGGGTTTGGTTCCTCTGGGAGCATCCCAGCCTAGACGTGGCGCTGCTGTCACCTGCTGTTTGACGGTCTTGGTGTCCCAGAGGAGCAGTTGTCCAGAAACCGTCAGAGGAAGTCGAGGAGCCGAACTGACTCCAGCTGATCGTCCGAGAGCCACCGCGGAACACACGAAGGACGACCCGCTGGGACTGCAGGCTAAAGACAAGATCCTGAGGGACGGAGGAAAACCTCAGTCACTGCCAGTCACACCTCAGAAGACCTGCAGCGAACCGTCCTACTACACACAGTACGACTACACGCACTGCTACACACAGTACAGGTACTTCACAGCATGTCACAGGTTTACCGTGGATGAGTTTCATCAATGTTCATCTCGTAAAGATTCTTCTTGGCGTCTGTGTCATACAACCGCACGGTGCCAAGGCCGCTGCCGAGTAACAGCTGAACACACACACACGCACACGCACACACACACACACACACACACACACACACACAGTCATGAGAAGAGAGGACCATGCTACAAGTCCAAACGCAACATGTGATATTGAGTCATGAGATTTATGTGAAACATAAAGGTGGGAGAAAGAGTTCCGCAGTGGAACTGTGACATCACACTGAAGTGTTTCTGTCCAATCACTGTGTCTGTCTCGTTAAGCAGCTAACAAGGAGTCGGGCCTCTTTGTACCAGCCTGTCGGGTTTGGTCGCCCACTCCAGAGACAGCAGAGGCGACTTGGACATGATGGTGGCTTTGGTCTGCATGATGGGGTTGAAGGACCACACCTGAAGGGGAGAGAGACCAGGACAAAGGCTTGGTCATGTGATCTTTGGTGTGTCACCTGTCAACCAGTCACAGCGCAGGTGAGTTGCTGCTGGAGACAAACTGTTCAGGTGGGAGGAGAAACTTTGACGTTTTTGGTTTGACAGCTGCAGATGAATGATGCACCTTCACGACACCGTCCACATCCAAACTGGCGACCCGACGACCAGAGCAGTCGACTCTGGACAGAAGACCAGATGGAAGAGGAACAGTTATGTGTGTGTTTGTTATGTGTAACGTGCTCCTCGGAGCTCCTGCAAGCAGCAGCATTGCGTGGAGGAAGCAGACCTGCAGTGCATGATGGAGGAGTGATGTTCTCCGTACTCCTCCTGGCTGAGTTTGATGAAAGGCTGGTCCACGGATGCCCCCCCTCCCTCTGCCCCACCCTCACTGCTGCGGCTGGTGGTGGACACATCAGCAGCTTTCACACAGTTCTCAGAGGACGACTCAGCATCTGCAGAGTCTGACTTCTTCTCTGAAACCTGCAGACGCCAAAACAACCGGTGGGGAAAGTTCAGAGAGGTTCACTGGTCACCTGTTGGCTATCTGATACTGGTAACCTGCTGGTAACCATGTGCTGTTAGTTGTTAGCCTTGTCCCTCCTCTCAACTGACAGGGGGACTCTGACTGGTTCTTGGTGTGCTCACCTGTGCAGGTGGTTTGGAGAAAAGCTCTTTCCTCTCCTTCTCGTGCTCTTGGAGCCTCTTGTGTCTGGGATGAGTCTGCTGATTGGCTGGCGGCTGCGTCTGGGAGCTCGCAGCTTCGCTGGCTGGCGCTGGACTGGATGCAGATTTCACCTCTTTGGACTTTGAGTTCTTGGGAGACAAACATGTGAACCACAGACGATGGGAAGAGCACGTTACACACTTCAAAGAACCTGACGCAATCAACTCACCTGATTGGTTGCCGGGTCCTTCCGGCCCACCGCCGACTGGCTCGGTGATGAGCTGGCAGCAACCGACGGGGTTTTGGCCGGGGTGCGTCGGCCCTGCGGCAGGAATGTGGAGAAGAAGTTTCTGGAAGGAGTGGTGGTGGTGCTGACAGCGCGCTGGCTCGTGACCAAGTCCCTGAAGACACGGAGGGAGAAAGTTAAAACAGACGGATGCAGATGAAAGACACACCATCACACACTCGTCTTCCAGGAAAACGTCAGAGGATGAACCTCACTGCGTTCAATGAGTCATCCATCAACCAGGATGGAGAAACCAAAGTCTGACCGGACCTCCACGACTGAGTCAAACCTCTGTTTGGTGTCGTCAGCACTGACCCAAAGCAGGAAGTACCGACGTCTGCACGCGACACACCGTTCATCAGATGTACATTGGTTCGTTTGTGCTTCTGATTGTCATGTGAACTGTGGCGATTAATCTATCTGTGGACCAGAAGAACCCGGCTGGTGCCAGCATGTCTCTGCGGCAGAGGAACCACCTGCCACGTGTTTAATTTTGAACAGACAGGAAGCTGTTCTCTGCACGTCTGCTGGTCAGAGCGACACAGCAAGAGTGTGTTTAGAGCAGCAGAGAGACAAGGCAGCTGACGTGTGTGTGTGTGTGTGACTGTGTCTGATCAGTTTACATTACTGATGCACTGGTTGCTGTGTAATGTGTGTGCTGCGGGTACGGTGTGTACAGTGTGTTTGTATACAGTGTGTGTTTGTCAGCCTTCAGACAAGAAACAACAATCCATCTCATGAATTGTTTATTAGGTGACATCACAGCACAAACACTGGATCTGGAACAATAAGTTAGTTTGAGACAAGTCTCATTAAATAAACAGGACTCATTCCTCTGTAGTAAAGTGCCTCTTTGAACAAGGACCTGCTCCTCCTCCTCCTCCTAATAACTCTCCATTCTGACACATGACTCAGCATTTTTCACTCTGTCAGAACATATGTCATTCTTCAGACACGGAGAAAAAATTCCGTGAGAAACTTTTTAAAAAACAGCTCATGCGGTCGAAGCATCAAACTCAAGCAGCTGCTCACACCTGAAACATTTCATCTTTCCAACACAAACGCTAGCGGAAACAACCAAACCAATCAGAACCACAAGGCTCTGATGAGAAGACTGCATGAACAGCTGATGTGAAAGCTGTTCTGAAAATGATATTAAACATCAAATAAATTCCTTCAAGCATACTCTGGAGATTTGTCATTACCATAATTAAATGAAATTTAAATGAAATCAATACTTAAATAATTAAAATACTGTAATTTTGGGACTATTTGAGCTGAGAAGTGTCACTTGGTTCTGCTCCCTGGTGTGAAGAAGGAGCTAGGAAAAGGAGAAAATGTCCATTGGTTCCTGAAGGTTGACAACAGCCGTGAAGTGAAACTACTCAACTTTCAGGAACTGTTCAACGTTTTCTGTCGTGTAATTATGCTAGCGCCAATGTATTGGCAGCAATTGGTTGTTTAACCACACACACACACTCCTGCCACAGGCCGGTGGTCAGATGCTACACACCGGCTAATCAAATAAACCATGTTCATGTTTAACAGCGACTGTCAGTGCTCAGAAACAGGACGTTAGTGTCTCACAGCTCAGTGTCTCCCAGCCGGTCCATGTTCTGGACGTACGCCGGCAGCTTGTGATGAACCGTCTCGTCTGCAGCTCTCTGGTCCCGGCTGTCGGTCTGCAGAGCGAAAAGCTGCGCGACAGCAAGCAAACAACAGGAGAATGAAACCAGACGGAGTTACCAGGCAAAGATTGTTCCGGTAGAGAGGGGAGCGCTCCTCACCAGCTGGCGGAGCTGTTCGTTCTCCTCTGCCAGGCTGGTCATCTTCTGGATGTCAGCGTCGAAGCTCAGCAGCACGGGCTGAGGTGAGGGAGGAGTTAAGGGCTGGAAACCCGAGCAGCTCGTTCACAAACACACACACGCGCGTCTGAACGTCTGAAGGATATGCATGCACTGGAAGAGGACAGACAGGAAGTTGTGCAGTGAAACCAGGAAGGTGTCGGCCCACTGGCGGGAAAAGTATGGAGAGAAGGCTGGGTTCTGCTCGGGTGCTGGGATGAACGGCAGGATGAACCAATCACGCCACTCAGGTTGACCCTGCAGCTCCAGAACCTGCTTCTGGAAGAACTCCTGGGTCTTCTCCAGGTTCCCTCTCTGTGGGCAGGGTCAGAGCGTGTGTTAATCGCTGAGTTAAGTTCTATTGATGCTTCTGTGTTTGACTTATGTGGACCCTACGGAGGTCCTCCAGAGGTCCTACACTGTCCTGAGTGATTCTTCCTCTGCATCTTTAAGTCTCGTAGCTCCGCATTGAATCACGCCACCGTGTTTCTCTGTGTTTTTCTTTGTTTTCCACCAGTGATAGTGACTGTGCAGATTTTGTTCCTGCAGCACCTACAAAAAGATCACCATCATGTTCCATTCACGTTTTCATCTTCTGGTTGGAAGTTCCACTCCAGAAGTTCCACTCCACAGTTGCTGTTGTCTGTGGAGGTCCACGTAACCACAACGGCTCATTACATTTCTGGAGAGATGATGTCACTCTGCACTGCAGGTATGCCATCACTTTGACACAGAAGCAGAAATTGGACTTGCGTGGTGTGTTACCTGGATGGTATTGATGACATAGTATCGGTACAGGCTGGTTCTCAGCTTGTTGACGGTGGAGCGGTACATGTCCTCCAGCCTGGAGAAGAGCCGTCTGTCCAGGTAGAGCCAGTACTCCTTCAGCCCGAACAGGTCGAAGCTCTGGATGAAGTGCTGCAGCTGCTCGATGATCTTGTCCACCTTCAGACGGACACAGACAGACCAATCAAATGCCACAAAAGCCATGGCGCATGGAGGCAGAGCTGCAGCGGTCATACCCGGAAGCCCTTCTCCTTGTCCGCTTTGATCTCGCTGTCCAGATGTTTGAGGGTGTTGGTGAAGCCGCGGTACGTCAGATATTCTCTGACGTGTTCGTCTGTCCGCTCCACTGCTGAACCCATGGTGAACTTTGACCCCCTACCAGCAGGACCAGCTGTGTGACCTGATGAGTCGATATACTCATTTTAATAATCGATGAATGTGTGTGTGTGTTCAAATAGTGAATACAATAATCAATGGAGCTGAGATCCCATTGCTTGAGGCGCGTGCAAGGACCTGAACACGTGACAGAGGAAGTTGCGGAAAGTAACCGGAAGTAGCGCCCGCATCGTCCATGTGTTGAAACTAATCGATGTCAGAAACCATAACACTGATCAAGACCGCGTGAAAAGCTCAGCAACATGTGTGGTGATGGAAATGTTGTTTTTCTGGGTTTCACTTCGGACGCGCCTCCATCACCAACGACGATGTTCCTAATTAGTCAAATTGACGTTAGGTTTGGTGGATCAGCTGCATGCCTGGCCTGCTGTGGAGTGTGTGGAGGACCGACATGAGCTCCTTGGTGGATGTTCTCGTACCTGCACGGCTGACGGACGTTTCCTGAGATCTGCAGCAGACTGACTTACGGTCCAGCACGCGATGAGAGCACGTAGCCGACGTTCTGTCACATTTTGAAGAATCGAACCCTCACAAGCTGCTCACAAGAGGAAACTTCCTGTTGTCCTCTTCCTCCTGACAGTCATGTGACAGTTTGGTGTGACGTAGTCGGGGAGTTTGGCGCGCCCTCTGCTGGGTGAAAGTAGACAGCAAGACTCCATGTTTCTGGGTGGAGCTCAAGTCTTTTTCATTTTAACTGATAAACACTGGTGCACTTATTCATCAACAGAACTGTAGGATATTTTACTGCTGAAATATGTTCCCATCAGTCGACCCCCAGTTGTAGTTGAAGTTTAATTGCTGTTATGAAGATGTTGTGGGTTTTCATAATTTTGACTGTTAATAATATAGTTTTAATGGGACATCTTGTCAAATGTTTCACAGAAAAAGAATTCTGAATAGGTTTATCTAAAATACAGTCATTTTATTTTTTAAACTTTGGCATCGACACAACACAGGCACCTGTCATGGTGTACACTCAGTGATTTGGCCTCTAGGCTGTGTCCATGTTTTTACTTATTGCACTCTCATTCAAACAGTCCAGAGCAGGAGTCGTCCAGTCCAACTGTTTCCGCGGAAACGTAACAGCTTCCTTCCTTAGCGCAGCTTCTGCTGAGTACAGACGAGTCCGTCGGCAGATGTGGAGGAGTAACGTCCTTCATCGACGTCCTCCTTCTCCTCTTGTCTGCGTTTGTCTCCAGGTTCCACCAGCAGCTTTAGACGGCTCAGGTGATGGAGAGCTCTGAGGACACAGACCATCTCCTGAGTATCTGCTCGCTGACGCAAAGGGTGCCGGGTACCAGGGCACATCAGGTCAGGGTCATAATGGTCACGTGCTGTCATACAGTTAAAAGGTTGTTGAGAAAAATCACCTCTGCAGTGATGGTCCAGCGGGAGAATTCTCCAACGCCTCACACTCAGGCCCCTGGGAGACAAACACACGTTACATTTTGGCGTGTACAGCCAGCTCCTCACTCGGCTCCTTACCTGTGTCACTGTCGTGTCGTCTGCTTGTTGCCTATCGGTGAGCTCAGCTGACGTTTGCTGCTGGCGCTGAAGCTCCGCCTCCACAGCCTGCAGTCTGAACATTGTCTGTTTCAAAGCCTCCAGGGGACCCGGCTGCTTCTGGAGACTGTTACTGTGGAAACCACATCCCTGAGCCTGGGAAGAGAGCGGGTGCATGGCGAGTGAGTGATGATGTTGGTCGGCCCAGGTTCACCCCTCAGTGAACACTCAGACCTACCTGAGTGTCTCTGCTGTCCCCTGTGATGTCCCTTGTAGTGTCTCCCGTGGCGTCCACCATGGCGTCCTCACAGAACGAAGGGTGGAGCTGCTGACTGACTGTGCCGCTGCTCACTAACAGAAACAGGAACATAGATACAAACCTGACACTTCACTGGTTTCCCTGTAAAGCTCATACATAGACACAGCAACAATCAGAACCCACCTGGATCCAGATGTGTGAGGTTCTCAGCTCCCCCAGAACTCTGAGACAGAGAGGTCAGCACCTGATCTGCCTTCTGGATTAGAAACTCCAGACGGTTTTCTGAGAAAGAACATATGCTTTCACTTGCAGCACAAACACATTTCACTTCCTGCCATTTGACTTTTACCTCGGAAAAGAGATTCCACCATATCAGGTGTGTTCCTCTCAGCAGCGAGCAGAGAAACGTGTTCAGCGAACTGAAGCCTGAGATCTCTGAGTGTCTGCTGGGTGTGGACCTGCAACCGGACAGACGCTCCTGAGTTCTGAACCAAACAGCTGTTCACACTGTACCAGCTCTGATCGAATGCTGCTCTGACCTGAGCAGGTGCATGTTCTGGATCGTCCTCCTCCACCTCGGCGAGCCACGACGGAGCTCCAGTTCTGGTTCTCAGAGCTGGACTGACATCTGGACAGAAACAAAAAGATCTGGAGTCGGTAATCGATGTGACGCAGTCAGGTGATATGACATAAAAGCGGCAAGTCGAACCGAGAGCGTCCCACAGGTTGGACTCTGATGGTGGCGGCTCGCTGAGTTCACGGTTCTGGATCCAGTCCTGACATCTCAGGTCAGGGCGGCAAAGGGGTCGGTGCCATGACAACAGCTGATCCGGCTCTGACCTGTCCACACTCTGAGAGTTTGTAGGCGTCAAGATCAAACTGACACTAAACGCCACAGAATTGGTGTGGACTACGCAGAGATGCTTACGAAAGAGATGCCAGGTTTGGAGATGACTGCTCTGTGTCTGCACCTGGGGTAGGGGTTACAGAGGACATGTGAGAGGTTGTGATATCATCAACCTGTAGACATCACTGTCAGCAGGAACCTGCAGCTCCTGGGCATCCTGCTGCCACGAAAAGGGGACGTGGCAGGACTACAGAGTCCATCAGCTTCTCTGCTTCTACTCTGCTGGGGGGGTCCAGAGCCCGACAGGAGGCCTGGACCAGAAGGAGACGTCAGAGACAACATTCAGTCCACAGATGACACACCTTCAAGAACAGGAGGACGTGAGGAGGAGCATACATGTTGTGTGCACAGACCGTGGATGAAAGCAGACGTATGGGTGACTGGCATTGAGCCATCGAGGGGGATGGACAGCAGCTCATCCGTTGTCATGGAGAGTCTGTCTCGGTTGCCACAGTGACGGAGGGAGCTGACAGGGAGGTGCAGGAAGTCCAGCTCCCGATCAGTCAAGCGCTCCCGGAGAACTGTCAAGAGGAAACAGAGGGTGATTCACCCGCTCCAGATGGTTCACATTCTGTTTGCACCGTTCCAACCCACCATCTCTATTTCTCAGCGCACCCACTTGGGGTGTGCAGGGCGTGGGGCTCTGGAGGAGAAACAGACCCCCTGTCAGTGACTCATTTCTCTGACGATTCCTGTCAAAGTCTGCAATGTAGGCGTCCAGAGCAGCAGAGGCCGAGTCGTAGGCCTTCAACACAAACCACCAGTTAATAAAACAATATGGCAGGTCAGTTGACTTCAGATGAGAAGTGAGTGAACCTTGTTTCTGTATCTGAAGCTGGGGGTGTGCTCAGGAGGCTGCAGGCTGCTCTTCAGGTGACCTGAGCTGGATAGTAACGTGGTCACAGTGGACTCTGGAGACAGAGGGCCAACGGACTCCATGACAAGTCTGAGATTACAAATCCACAATGAACGGAGGAGAAAAGCAGGATGCTCCTGAGGCACACACACACACACACACACACACACACACACACACACACACACGAGGGTTTTCAGTGCTTGTGCATGTGTTTTATCTTATGACGTATATGTGACAGAAATTTTGGTCTGGGAGTCAAAAGTCCCACTCCGACACAAGGTTCGTCAGTGGTGTCAACTAGCCTGAACATGGAGCTAGCATCATTAGCAAGAACATGAAGCTAGCATCATTAGCATGAACATGAAGCTAGCATTATTAGCCATAAAATCTGTAAGGATACTACAGGTACGGTGTCTGTGCTGGACAAACAGTCGTTTTGGCAAAATGCCCCGAAGACCAGTATGCTTCGTTCCATTTCATTCAACAAACATTCACAACGTCTGCTTGGCTATTTTGTGCTGAAAGTTGTATAATCTCCCATCGAAAAATCAGCTCCGGTCGGACCGTTGGTGTCGGTAACTTCTCTGCAGTAAATGTTTGAACCGAATGAATTACACAGAAGCGGATTGACCTCACGGCTCCTCTGGTCGCACGTCAGACGGTGTTTGACTGGAACCTGTCGTCCAGATCGTCGCTTTCAAAGTTCCCGGGTGAAGCTAAGCTAAGCTAAGTTAGACTAAACTAACGGTTTGCTCGGGGTCAGTTTTGACTGGTTCCGGTGGGAGAATTCCGACCAGACTGTTCTGTTCTGTTCTGTTGCCGTATGGATGCTCGTCAGCCCTTATACACAAACGCAGGTCGTAGCTTTTTACTTGTTTTCGTACTTTTGGGATCTTTGGGAAACTTCCTGCGGCAACTTCCGGCCTCAGTGCGTCAGGTCAGACGAACAGCAGCAGTGGTCAGTATCTGTCAGGAAGTACAAACACATGTTTTCGTTTAAAGAAATCACGAAGAATCTCGCTCACGAATTGGAACATGTCTCCTCTCGGCTGGCGGATTGACACAGAACCAATAATCAATAATCGATCACTGCTATCAGCTGGCGGCGAGTCATGTTGGCCAACTAAAAACTATCCGTGTGTGAATGAACTGAACCGTACGGAAGCGCATCGACACATCACATCTGCTGCAGCTGTTTGGCTGACGCGCCCGGCGCGCGCGCGCGCACACACACACACACACACACACGCGGTGTGTGTACGTGCGTCACGTACGTCGCCGCCTGTTGTTCGTTGGCCCAGTTCACAAAACCGGACGGTCTTTGTAGAGAAAAACTCAGCGACGTTTTTTTCTTTTTTCCCTCTTCAGTCAAGTTTCTAAGGCACCATCCGGACTACGACGCACCGCGCCGGGACTCGGTGCTCCCGCGGCCCGGCAGAGGCGGAGGAACGAGCCGCCGTCAACTGAACACCTGTGACGTCACTACACCGGAGCCGCCGCCGCCGCCGGCTTCACCTCCAGCAGGACGTCAGCGCCCGGCGCCTTTGACGGTGTTTACGGACCGACGACCAGTGCTTCGACCGATGTGTGAGCATGGAGCGGCGGAGGACGGACTGTCCCGCGCTGCCGACCGGCTGGAAGAAGGAGGAGGTGATCAGGAAGTCCGGTCTGAGCGCCGGGAAGAGCGACGTCTACTACTACAGGTACGAGCGACCGGTTACCGATCACCGATCAGTTCGCCAGCAGGTCAATGCTGAGCCGCGGGGTTCATCACGTCACGTTCAACATGTTCAGCATTCACTGAACACTGTTCATTTGTACAAAGACACACACACACACACACACACACACTGTCACTGCTCAGATCATTTCATAGTTTTCCAAATTAAATTCAAGTTAATTAGCAGTTTCACATTCATTCCTCTCAGCTTCACACAAACCAAAGCTGTGTGTGTGAGAGAGAGGGGGGGGGGGCAGTTTCTCTCTGGTTCTAGATCAAAGTGTTCTCTTCCTGTCATCAGATCAGACCAGAGCACTGATGTCACTTCCTGTGATCACGTGACAAAGACGGTTTCAGTTTGTGGTGTGTGTGTGAGCGTGTGACTCATCAGTTCCAGTCAGCGGCTGTAAAACCTGCCAGAGCGTCTGCTTCACCTCATGGTCAGCGGGTGTCCACGAGCTGTGCATCATGACGTGCATGCACACACACACACACACACACACTCTGTGTCCCCAGGGGACAGTGGTGTGTCTCCAGACGTCTTCTGGTTGAGAGATCCAGGTGAGCGGTGTGTGTGGTGGTGTTGAATGTGTCCCTCTGTCCTCAGCCCTTCAGGGAAGAAGTTCCGCAGTAAACCACAGCTGGCCCGTTACCTTGGAAACGCCGTTGACCTGGGATGCTTCGACTTCCGGACTGGGAAGATGATGCCAGGGAAACTGCAGAAGAGCAAAAACAGACTGCGCCATGATCCGCTCAGTCTGCTAAAGGTAACGAGGGAGGGGGGCACATCTGTGGGCGGGGTCCACTGCCTTCCTCCTAATCTGCTAATCTGATGACACACACACGCAACTCATGTGTTCATGAGCTGCTCCGCGGGTCACAGGTCAGCAGGCCTCTCTGCCATCGCCATGGAAACCAGCTGAACAATCACGATGTGTGTCACACACGTGTCCATCCTCTTTAGGCCCTGAACAGACAGAGAGAGACAAGAGCAGAAAAGAGGACCAGGGGAAAAGCAGAACAGAGAGAAGAAGCGTGGAGAGAAAGTGTTGAACTGGACTAGGAAAGGAATTAGGAAACAAGGAAGGGAGGAAGAGAAAAGAGCTTTGACACACACTCTGTCTGCGTGCCTCAGGGAGGAAAACCGGACCTGAACACAACTCTGCCCATCAGACAGACGGCGTCCATCTTCAAACAACCCGTTACCAAGGTTTCAGGTTACCCTGGCAACAAAGTGAAAACAGACCTGCAGAAAGCCACGGAGCAGCCCAGACAGGTGACAAACACAAAAACATGTTGCCATGGTGATGGCTGGCTATCAGCAGGTTGCCGTTGCAGCCACTAGAGGCCACTGATGTTCTGATTGTCTGTTTTGGTTTTAATAGGCTTCCTGCTGCTGGGGACAGCAGCAGGAAGTGACCTGCTGCGAACAGGAAGTGACCCTGTCCATCTGTGTCCCTACAGCTGTTCTGGGAGAGGAGACTCTGCGGCCTGCGCTCGTCAGACACCTCTGAGGACATCCTGCGCTCCATGGAGCTCCCCAGAGGTCTGCAGAGTGAGTGTCCATTCTGAGCGTACAGGAAAACTCAGCCTCCGGCCCTGACCTCTGACCTCCATAGGCGTGGGCCCCGACTCCAGTGATGCCGCTCTGCTGTCGGCCATCGCTAGCGCCCTGCACACCAGCTCCGCTCCCGTCACAGGACAGACGTCTGCAGCCGCCGAGAAGAACCCATCTGTGTGGATGAACGTGTCCCAGCCACCCTGCAGGGCCTTCACAGTCACAGAGGAGCACATCCAGTGAGCTGCTGGACACGTCTCAGACGGCCACTGCTGTCCTCCCTCTGTCCCCCTTCACCATCATAGAAATTTTCAAATGATAGATTTCTTTGTTTAAAGTAGTAAAGACGGTGTGTGTGTGTGTGTGTGTGTTCAGGGACCAGGAGCTGAAGGTGTTCCAGGCCAGGAAAAGTCTGGAAGAGGCTCTGATGGCCGACTGTTTGGCTCGCGCTGCTGAAAACACCCGGGAGCTGCTGGAGGGGAGGACAGGCTGAGGACAGAAGGGCACCAGGTGAGAAGATCTGAGATTCTCAGACATGAGTTGCTGGACGTCACTGTCAGGGGGAATGCAGAACATCCAACAGAGACCATCACTGTCATCCTTTCTGTCCATTGGCTCAGGTTTTCATCACCAGGACAACCAACCAGAAAGCAGTTATGTGGACCAGCAGCTGGAGGTTCAGACCACACCAGCAGCTCCCGATGTCAGAGACGTTCAGAGTTTTTTGTCTTTTTTTCGCTGAAGAACAAATGCAGTGAATCAGAATCAGGTGCAAACTGCTGGACAGCTTTTGCAAACTCACATTTATCATGTTTGGTTTTTGATGTTTGTGACCTTCTTCAGAACTTCAGGGTTTTTAATGAACACAACTAGATATACAATTGAAACAACTTATTTAAGACAGATTTTATACCTTCAGAGTTATGTGGACCTTTCCAGTGAATAAATGATTTTATCTGCACGTTGGAACTTCACTTTAAATCTGTTCTGAGACATGGAGACAAACTGTCGTCTTAGTTGTGTTTTTTTTAGCTGACACCCAATCGGTGAGTTTCCGGATCAGCTGTTCACCGCGCCCCCCAACTCCCGCAGCAGCCGCTCCTTCTCCCGCTGCAGCTCGGTGATGCTCCTCCGGTTGAGCTGCAGCCGGTCCTCCAGCCACTGCAGCAGCGGGCCGCTGACCGCCGACATCTGGCTGCACAGGTTCTTGGTGAACACCGACCCATTGTGAATCTTCGTCACCGGGTCGAGGTGCGCGAGCCCGTGGATGCGCCGGTATGTATCCTGCTCCTCGTGGCAGAGGATGCGCGGGAGCTCCACGGCGGATTCCAGACACACCTTCCCGATGGCCGTGCGCGGCACTACGTGCACGGGGATCTCCACGCGATCGTACTCGGAGCCCTTCTGCGCGTGCACCGACTGGAAGCACGTGTATAGCACACGGCCCGTCCTTGTGTTCTTGTCCTCGATGAAGCAGGAGAATATGAGCCCGACGAAGCCCCGGTCCAGCATCTGGTACATGGCCTGCGTGCGCACGTCCACGTGCGACGGCCACACGGTGATGTGCGGGTGCGAGTGGTACCAGCCCACCACCCGCATCGGGCGGCCGGTTAACTCCGCCAGCCGCTCCGCCTCCGTGGACGCCGCCGACAGCTGTTCCGGGGAGATCTCCACCCGGTCCTTCCGCTTGTCCGAGCGCCGGAGGATGATGACGGAGTGGACGTGCACGACGCGCGCGCCCTCCACTTCTCCGATGCACAGCCCCATCACCTCCTCCTTCTCCGTGCTCAGCGCGTGGTTCATGCACACCAGGAAGGCGTCCGACTCCAGGTGGACGGCGGAAACCGCCATATTCACACCGGCACCGGCCGAGTCGATGATTCTCACCAGGAAGCAACGAAGCAACGACAGCAAAAGCTGACCGACACTTCCGTGTTGTGAAGAGCTGCGTGTTGTTGTCGTCTTATGCTTCTGCTTCCTTTTCCTGTGTGTAAATGTTACTCGACGTCACCGTACGCCTGCGCCACCTACTGGTCTGGAGGGCGAATTGCATTGCCAATGTAAAAAAAGAAAAATAAAATAGTGTTAGAAAAGGCAACAAAAATATCAACGGGGGAAAAACAAAATGAAATGTGTCTCTCACACACACACACACACACACACCCACACACTGAATGGCTCACTAGTGCGCAAACCTCTGATAGTACGATCAAGAACTATTTACCGAGGTTCACTGAACGCCTCGTACTCATCAACAGGTGTGTTTGCTAGCTAGCTAATGCTAGCTAATGCGGTCGGTCCGCGAGCACTCGTTTGTGTTTGTGGATAAACGGGACGAACGAACGGGACCCGTCACATCTGAACCGCAGGTTTGTGACTAACACATGAATGTGTGAATTTATTAATATTGTTCTAATTAATGAGCGAAATCGTTGCTACTGAATGAAACTCTCGAATGGGATCGATTCGTTGTTGTATTTGACAGGAGTGATGGACACCTGCTGATGGGACCCGTCCGGACCCCAAACACAGCTGCGGGAAACACGTCTAAAAATACCCTTGGATAATAAAAAATCCGCCGTTCCGCCGTGTCCCTGAAAGCAGCAGCAGCAGCATCACTCGTCCGCCCCCGACCGCAGCCGAGCGCCTTCGTCAGACCCACCGACTCGCAGCGTCGGTCCGTCCGCACCCACCGAACCCTCACCTCAACCGGTTCCCGCCGAACCGCTGGAGCGATGCGACGTCTGGGAGGAGACGAATCGGACCGGAAGCAGCAGCAGACACCTGAGAGCAACGTCTGAGTTTGTTTCACACCGTCAAAGAAAGGTGAGACCGGAACCGGAACGAGCGTCCTCCGGTTCGGCTTGTGACGGTTGTTGTTGTTTACCGGTTCGTTTCCGTGTTTGTTTTTTCGAGCTGCAGTGGGCGGGATGAGTCATAAGCCGCTGGAGGGTGTGTGTGTGTGTGTGTGTGTGTGTGTGTGTGTGTGTGTGTGTGTGTGTGTGTGTGTGTGTGTGTGTCCATCATTCCGTTTTATTGGTACAAGTTTGTGTG
>CAAKHB010001085.1:50449-63034 GCA_901007665.1 Aeoliscus strigatus
AGTTTGTGTGGTTGGTTTGAAGTGTGTCAGTGAGCAGAAGCATCAAACACACACACACACACACACACACACACACACACACACACACACACACACACACACACACACATACACACACACACACAGATCTGTGTCTGAGTCACTCTGGACTTTTATTTAACACCGTCTCGCAGTAGGTGGCGCTGCAACTACTCTCATTCACCCTTTAACACCGACGGTATCGCAGCAGATACACAGGTGCTAGCATATATTGGAGTACTGTAGTTGGGGAAAATTTGGGATTATGTGCTTGATGAGAAAACGTCCATTGGTTCCTGAAAGCCAAGAAGTTGGACTGTTGACTGTCATTACGCTAATGACTCGCTTCTGTCAATAGAGTAAATTGGATTACCATAATAAAAGAAACATGGCTATCAAGGCTGCCGTTAACATGTACGAGCGGTAGGGGGCGCAAACATGTATGAGCAGCAGGGGGCACTCACGTGTGTAAACAGAACTGGTGAACATTTCATTGTTTCAGTCAGTGACTGATCAGTTTGCTGAATAAATGTGAATAAATGAATGAGGATATTTGAGACATTCTTGAGCAAAGGAGGAGCTGGTTGCCTGGTGACAGAATCAGATGATGAGAACGGAGGAGAAGTGCTGCAGAGTCAGTGGTCACATTGCTGCTGCTGCTGCTGCTGCCGCCGTCATATTCTCACCTGCCGCCACACATCTGGTAATCTGGTAACCTGGTAAACTGATTCAGCTGCATTGTAACATCCAGTTTACTGGTCATATATGTAACATGTAAAACTGCAGATTCACCAACAGGAAGTGAGGGAAAGATGCACAATGAGATCTTGTAAATAATACACTCATGTACACAGTTAATAGGCAGTTTTCTTTCTGTCACTTGTCCATAAACCGAGCAAACATGAGAGAAATAATTTAGTTGTTGCCAACAGGACGCCGTCGTCGTTGGCGTCCTAAGACAAATAAACCAACAAACCTGGTTCTTAAGACTGCATTCTTCTGGTTTGTGGACCTGTGCTGACTCAATTTCACCACCTCATGACTGGAGAGTCAGCAAGAATTACAACCATGTCCATTGTCTGACAGGACAATGTGAGCGTCTCTCTCTCTCTCACACACACACACACACCTCAGTAGATCCCCTTTGTTTGTGCGTTTGGAGACAAAATGAAATCTGGACCACAAACTCATGATCACGTCACCACAGATGGAGCTAGGTTTGAAACTTCATATGGTATTTTTGCGTGTGTACATGAGCGTCCGATCAGATCTGCAGATTATATGTTTTATCTTGGACATCTCCTGTCCTTTATTTCCCAAGTTTCTGCAACTAAAACACATACACACACACACACACACAAATATGTACACACACACACACACACACACAAAAGGAAGCAGTTTCCTCTATTCAGGTATTTACCTGCAGCTGCCCACATCATGTCTCACTTCCTGGTCTTCACACACACACACACACACACACACACACACACAAGCTCTTTCTTATCAGTGACTGTGACAGCCTCAGGTCGTGTGTGTGTGTGTGTGTGTGTGTGTGTGGCCCCACCCTCTCAGCACACAGAGGAGCAGTGTGAGACAGAAGAGACAAACCTCAGTAGGTAACAAACGTCTGTGGATTCACTCAGTCACTGGAAACATTCATCCATTCATCGCAGCAGCTGCTCGGGTCAGTGGGTGAGGAGGAGGTGTTTGCTGCATCCAGCTGGAGGGTCGGCAGCCATTGTGTGTGTGTGTGTATGTGTGTCCGTGGATGCAGGACGGCTTGTCTCGTTTCTCCCAGAGGATCGGTGGACTCAGCTGAGGTGAGACGGTGTGTGTGTGTGTTTGTGTGTGAAAGAGAGTCCACAAGTCCTAGTCTGCGTTCCTGTGCACCAGTGGTTGGTGGATGTGAAGAAACAGAAACAGTTCATGACTGTTCTCGTGCACTTGGTCTCATGACAGAAGTTTGACATCAGAGCTGCAGTTCATCTCTGATCAGCTGTTATGTGTGTGTGTGTGTGTGTCTGTGTGTTTAATCGCAGTTTCTTCAGTTTGGTTATTTTCTGTTTCTCTGATGATGGACAGCTGACCTTTGACCTCAGCCATACAGATCAAACAGTTGATCGCTGGACAGTCAGTGTAATTGGTTCAGCAGCTGCTGCGGTGTCAGACGTGTCGTTTGTGCGCGACAACTGGGAAACGACTCGGGTCGAAGTCGCCTTAGCTGCTGCTGCTTCAGGGTTTGAGAACCTCAGTCAGTGGTTCACTCTTGCTGGAGAGGGTGTGAACTGCTGCTGCTGCTGCTGCTGCTGCTGGATATTTCCATAAAACCTGTCAGATGTGAAAAATTCCAGTTTGTTTCTATCTGCCAACGTGCTTCCTGTTTCTGTATCGCCACCAGAGTCAAAGGTAAATATTTGTCTGAGCAGGCAGGAGTCCTTTAGACACAAACACACACACACACACACACTGTCAGATTCCTGTGAATGGCTGGTCCACCGTACAGCTTCCCAGAAGAAGCTGCAGACGACGAGCAGCCTTCACATAATGACGCCGTGTGTTCCAGTGAACTGCAGCTCACCAAGTCGTCAGCAGCAGCGCCGACGGGTTCGTCAGCTGACCGGTCACATCTTGTCGTTCACAGAATGAGAGGGGTTTCATGTGCTGACCTAGCAGCATGAAAACACTCATCATATCACTTTTGATGTTTTATTAATAACACATTTCATGAGCTGTCCATGTCCCGTTGACTCCTCCCCTGACTCCACCCTGGGTCCTCCCACAGCCTGAGAGGCTGTTTGCAGGAATCTAGCGCTCCCTGTACTGAACTACTAAAATCAGAGCGACGGGGGCATGTCCATCATTTTATTTCAACAGGGAGTTGTGTCAGATTGGTAAGCGTTACCATAGCAACGCCAGGGGACATGGCTTCATCTGCAGTTTTCAAAGTTTCGTCTTGTGTTAATGTTCCTGCTAACGACTCTTTTGTTCTGTCTGCTGAGTTTTTGGAAGAACTGTGGTTGAATTGGTGTTATTGCACAAACATAAGACAAACGCAACCTTTTGTCAAATCTGTCTCAATAAAACAAAGTGGAAACATAGCGTTCTTCAGCAGTTGCTGTGTGGAGGTCATGAGATTGGCAGCAGACAGTGTCCGCTGCCCCCGTCTGCTCGTGTTCATTCCACTTCTGTTCTAATTGTGTTTTATTAGGTTTCATGTGCTGATCTAATGAATCAGTGTGGTTCTTTCATTCTGTCCCCAGGAGATGTTAGAAACCGTTTATCTCCTGACGACCACTTCTAGTGACGCGTTCAAGTTCCAGACTGTGATCAGACTTTGTAAAGGAGTCGCTGCTTCCTGTCAGTGCTCATTGATGTGAATCTCCTCCAGGGGGCGCAATGATGTTTGTTTCCTGCTCAGCTGCTCGAGTTCGATCCCCTTCACCTCTGCTGGCAGGTGATTGGAGGAGTCATTGATCGCGGCGACCTCAGACAAAGGTCAGGTTGTGCTGTTGGCAGAGGAGCGTTAGCATCCATACTAACGTTGTTTCCTCTGCTGCTGCTGTGACAACGCTCTGTCAGACGACAGCGTTTGTGTGACAGTTGACTGAAGTGAACGGAGTTGAATTGTGGAAGAAACAAGCTGCCGCTTCTTCCTTTGATGTGACGAGAAGGTTCCAGATAATCTCATCAGAGGACATCAGGACAAATTGAATCACATGGGTGGAACAGGACGTGTGCTCACGTCCCACGTCCAGCATCTTTGTTCACTTGGTGTCTGTCTGTGCGACGTCACTTTCAGTTTGTTTTTTTTGTTAGTTTCTGCTTATTTATTACTTGTTTCCATGATGATGTGTGCAAACACTGATTTCTGTTCTGTCAGGACACACACACACACCCACACTCACTCAGGGCGCTACAGACGTTGGTTTCCGGTGTGTGTTGATCCCCCACTGCTCCTCCCTCTCTCCTGTTGTGTGATTGTTCATCCATTTTTAATTCTCCCTGCGGAGCGTGATGGTCTCTTGTCACGTCTTATTGAGACAGAAGCAGCATCTGTCACCCTTCACGTCTTTCAGAGGCTTTTTAATAGAAATGACAGTTAATCATGGGCTGCAAATGAACTCTGTCAGTTATCCACTCAGACATTTCACGTCAACAGAACAAAACCAGATCATCACCCGTTCTGTCTCAGTTGTCCGGTCTCAGACGTCCTGTTTTGTCCCTGCAGTGTTTCAGTATGAACAGAACTAAATGTTCAATTGGACCGAATGATGGTTTGTTGAGAGACTGATGCTTCTGGCATCACTCACTCACACACGCTCACACACACACACACACACAGAGCTCAGTGTTACACACACTCCCCCTCAGCTGAGAGAATCTTATGATCATCTGTCTGAACATACCACAGTTAGCTGAGAGGCAAACAGCTTACACACACACACACACACACACTGACACCCTGTCAGCGGTCAAAGGTCACATATTCCTGATCCCAGTGGGTGAATATGATGAGTTCCATCACATGATGAAACAGGATGGTCGTTTCAGACGAGTTTTCCCACTCGCAGCTTCTGTCTCTTTTCTGTCTTTGAGACAAAGACACCAACTGTCCATCATGTCCTCCGACGTCTGTGTCCGGTGTTTGTCGCGTATGAAATCACACTCTCTTGAGTCCTTGGAACGGGTTGCAGACGGGGTGCTAGGTGGCTGTACCCTGGAGGAACGGCCTGGTCGGAACCCGCTGGTGTTCAGTTTTTGTCCATCGTGGATGCTGGTGGAGGTAGAGGGGGAGAGGAAGTCTGGGCTTCACTGTGAACCCAGACCCGGGAGAGGAGGATAAAACGACTCTATGGTAGTTTCACATAGGCGTTGCTATGGCAATTCCACGGCACATTGAGGTGATACTGAGGTGTGATGAACGGACGAGTTGAGTCGAGCTAGAACTGTGTGTTGGAAATGAGGCGCGTGTGTGTGTCTGTGTTTGCTAATGTGAGCATCTGTCCTCAGGTTTGTTCTGGTCGTCACGATGACTGATGGGGACTATGACTACCTAATAAAGCTCCTGGCCCTGGGGGACTCAGGCGTGGGGAAGACCACGTTCCTGTACCGCTACACCGACAACAAGTTCAACCCCAAGTTCATCACCACAGTCGGCATCGACTTCAGGGAAAAACGAGTGGTAACGTCTTTTTTTTTTTCTTCATAATTCAGGGTGAATGTGTGTGATGCTTCTGCACAGGTGATGGAGACCTGGTTACCATAGTTACCTGCTTCGCCCAGGTAACTTCTGCAGTGGCTGACGAGCTCAAACGCGAGGTCAGATGTGTCTGTGATTCAGGTGCTGTTTGGCACACACACACACACACACACACACACACACACACACACACACATAAAATACCAATTTATTGTGACATCACTTCCTGTCAGTCACAAATGACGTTTGAACGTTTCACACGTCGATTTACTGCTGCTTGGAAATGTTAGCGGCTTCAGTCTGCTGGTGATGAGTCAGCGATCGATCACTGTTCCTTGCCGTGTGTGTGTGTGTGTGTGTGTGTGTGTGTCTGTGAGGTCACACCTTGTTCTCCAGCAGCAGACAGATGTGATGTGATCACAGCTGACTAAACCTTCTCAGTCCTTCGTTAAGTGTGTTTGTCAGGCGGGGGGGGCGGAGCCTGTTTGTGTACGTGTCCCCACGTGTTGTCTGTCTGTCCTAAGATGTACACGGCGTCCAACCCCAACGGGACGACCGCGGGGAAAACCTTCAAGGTTCATCTGCAGCTCTGGGACACGGCGGGACAGGAGAGGTGAGAATGTGTCCGATGACAGTCACGTTCAGAAACCACCAGGATGAATGATCCACAATCCAAAACGAAATCAGTGAAACATGAAGAAAAACGTGCGTGCGTGTGTGTGTGTGTGTTCACTTCAGGTTCCGCAGCCTAACCACAGCATTCTTCAGAGACGCCATGGGCTTCCTGCTGATGTTCGACCTTACCAGTCAGCAGAGCTTCCTCAACGTCAGGAACTGGATGAGTGCGTGTTCATCAGTGGTGGAGATGGTGGAGATGAGCGGCAGCTGGTGGTGGTGGTGGTGGTGGTGCTCAGTGTTTCCCCTATGACCTATGACCCTCAGGTCAGCTGCAGGCCAACGCCTACTGTGAGAACCCCGACATCGTGCTGGTGGGAAACAAAGCCGACCTGTCAGACCAGCGCGAGGTCCAGGAGAAGCAGGCGAAGGAGCTGGCAGACAAATACGGGTGAGTGTGTCCTTCATGGGTTTCAGAGGAACGGCCCATACTCCATGTAGCTGTGAGCAACATGTGAAGAAGATGTGAGCGACTTTCTGTGATGTAATGTCTCTGCCCACAGGATCCCGTACTTTGAGACCAGTGCAGCGACGGGTGTGGAGGTGGACAAGTCGGTGATCACGCTGCTGGACCTGGTCATGAAGAGGATGGAGCAGTGCGTGGACAAACCGCCTGCCGAACCGCCCAGCGGCAACGGAGCCACTAAGCTCACGGCCGAGCAGCCCGACGAGAAGAAATGTGCATGTTAGGTCAGAGGTGGATTCAGAGACGGACGGACGAACACTCCTCCGTCTGTCTGTGCATGCTTCAGTGTCTTCTGTCCATTTTCTTTCTGTTCCACCTCTCCGCCAGTGGGCGCTGACCGCCCTCTGGTGGACACTCCTGGAATCACAGGTTTCTTGTCACACACTCGTGCCTCGTTCCTGCTGAGTCTGCATGAAGCCGTCGTCGTCTGTGATCTGTCCGTCACTGAGACAGACTGTATCAGGTTGTCGCTGCCCTGCAGAGATGCCCCACGTGAATGAAGTCGTTTCTCCTCTCGTTCCTCGCCCACCCAAGCGACGGCCGTGACCTCCGAGTCGTGTCTTCTGCACCTTCATCTCCCACATGCATCTGTATGACGATACGGTACACAGATGTGACAAAAACATGTCTGTGTTGGTGTGTGTGTGTGTGTGTGTGTGTGTGTGTGTGTGTCAGCGTCTGTTCCAGCTGTCACTGACACGTTGGCACCAAGCGTGAACATCCTCTCTGTTCAACACACAGCTCAACCATGATGTGGCACCATGCTGTGTTATTATTTTTTGTGAACAAACAACCACTGATCTCTGAAGACAAGACGATGATTTTTAAAGTGCAACTTTATGAAAATCAAGTCGAGCCTCGATCTGCCTTACGTGAGGAAACCCCCTTCAGATGTTGAAGTTGGTCTTCGACATTTCTGGCAGCGATGGAGAGAACGTTCACAGGATGTTCACGTCATCTCAGTGTATTTGTTGCTAGGTAACAACACGCTGCCGCTGGCTCCTTCGGAGGATGCCATTTTTTCCAGTGAATAAATGTGGTATTTTTCTATCGTGCACGCTGGATAAACAGTTGAAATGTTGGCTTCGTTTTTCACCTTTAACCCGCCGATGTGCCAAATAAAACAACAAAAAGAAACTGAAGAAGCTTTTTGTTTTCTACTGACACGAATCGCATTGTTTTGTGAGAGAAAAGTTGCTTTCACGATGGAACTCATGCATTTGTGAGTGAGTGCTACAAACATCAGAACTCTGCGCCGTTTCATATCGATTCCACTCTAATTCCAGTTGATCACACATCGTTTTTTCTCCACGCGGTCAGAACGACTTCCTGTTTTGACACTCATCTTTGAAACGTCGAAACCTTTGATTTGATCCGAGCTGGGTGATAAAACATCCCTCGGCACTCGAGCATTAGCGTGCTGTTTGACTTTCCCTTGCCGTCAGTCACCTTCTCTTCAGCTTTCGTTGTTAAATGAGCTTCATGAGTTGGACGTCAACGTTGAATCGATCTGATCTTCAGTGTGAACTGCCGAGTGTTTGAGTCCCTTTTCTGCGTGCTGCAAGAAACACGCATCAATCCGAGTACCTCCAAGAGCTTTGATTTTTGAAGTGTGTGTGTGTGTGCGTGTGTGTCAGTTTCTCTCGGTGTGTTTGTTGCATGTTGGAACCAGAGAATGAAAACAACCTGTGATGCATTTGATGTTTCTGAGCTGTGTCAGAGCTGCAAATAAAGATGTGTGTTGGTTTTATTCTGTTTTGTTCGTCAGTGAAGTAGAACAAAATATGCTTTTATATTTTTGACGGTCTGACAGTCACTTTTGACTCACATTACTTTTGACAAATAAGTCATAATATAGCATGTCGTTAATCTGACATAAATGATTATTGTTAAAACATAAGGCCATGGCAAGAGGTCTATTCATCAAAAAGCAAAACTATTGAATGACTTTTTTTTGTAAAGTGTATTTTTTTTTTACAAGAAAATGTGTGTATGGTCATACACAAAAAAGTGGTGTGTATGTAGGTGTGAAAGTATTAGTGTATGTATTTGTGTGTATTTCACAAATCCATTTATACAAATGTTTTTTTTTTAACATACACACAAATACAGGAGTAGATACTGTATGTATGTGTAGGCATCCACACACATGCTCCATGTACGTATTAACAACTCTAAAATGTACATTCTTTATTTGTCATTTCCTCAGTGACCAGCAAACAAAAGAAACTCATTTACTGATACAAAATTACCATCCACCTCAGGTCGAAATCATACTGAAACAAACGCGGAGGAGAGAGGACACGTCTGGGGGACACGTGTCGTTCTGAGGACACATAAGGGGGACACATGAGGTCACATAACCTTGTTCTTTCAATGAAAAAGCGGGACAGTTCATCTGCTTTTTCCTGGTGGTCGATGCGGCCGTCTGTTCTACGTTAGCTCGTCGAGTGTTTGGATGAGAACACGGTGTCGTTGAGTCCTTCTCTGTTTCGGGCGATTTCAACGGCAAAGAACTGGACTCTGGTGGCTGAGGACAAAGATGGCGTCAGTTCATCCCTGGGTTCGATTTCTCCCCCAACTCTCACTGACTCACCAAAGATGGTGTTCTCCTCGCTGTAGCCCTTCTCACAGTCCAGGCGCAGCAATGTCCCGTAGTTGAAATCCTCCACGAGTCCTTCAAACTGATTGCAGAAAGGGCGCCACCTCTGGACACAAAGAGTCACTGCTGCATCACTGATGCTGAGTGATTCTCTGACCTCTAACTGACCGTCACACGCACCTCTTTGGCCTCATCAGACTTCAGGTCGTCTGATCTCAGCAGCTTCACGTCCAGCTCACTGAACGTTTCTCTGAAGGACGAGTAGATCTTGTCGTCCATCTTCGTCAGTTTAAGGAACTTCGGGTCGACGGAAGAAATGAGCTGAAGACAAAATCCATCACAGTGATTCTGGCACGTTCCACTCACAGTACAACTACAGTCGTTTTAGAGCCTCCAACAAGAAGTGGAGCGTCCTCCCAGCGCTGTATGTCTGTCGGACATCGGTCAAACTCAGCAGATGGCGGTAAACTGTGTTTCTATATCACTTCACAGTGCACGTTTAACAGCAAACAAGTCACCAAACGGTGCGTCGGCTCTGAGTCAGCCCATATTCAGGATGGAAATTCATGCCATTAATGCATCAGCTTTTATTTTGAAGTGGTATTTCCTGCAAAGACACTGGTGTGTATCACAGTTACGTTCAGGACGTTTAACGTGTGTAACTCACGTTGAAGTAGACCTCAGCGTGGTTGTAGGCCTTCATCGCCCACATGACCTCCAGCCGTGGCTGAAAGAAAAGGTCAAAGGTCAGCACACTGACTGGTTTCATGAAGACACAAACGGCTTGGTGTTTTCTGAGCTGAGTGTGTGTGTGTGACTGATTTATGGCGTCAAATTTGTCATCTCAAAAGTGAACTTACGTCATTTCCGTACGCGTCTGCAGGCAGAGACAGAGCGTGTGCAGCTGCTGAAGCTCCATCAGGCCCCTGTTCACCCAAAACACACAGGTTTGATTCTACACACACAAGTAAATTTACACACACACACACACACACACATATGAATGACTAAGTGTGCACATGCACAGATATGTTCACACACACATTTATATGTAAATATAAACACACACACATAAATACATCTTCAAACACTGATGAACAAACGTACATGTTCGTAGACACACTCACTCTTTTTCTTTCTCTCTCTCTCTCTCTCTCACACACACACACACACACACACACACACACACACACAGTTTGTGTCCTACAGTAGTGTGTTTGTATGTTTGATTACCGTGTCTCTGTAAACCGGGGTCAGAGGAGAGAGGAGGTCAGAGTGACCGGAAACACCGAACCTGGTTGTTTACCTGCACGAGCCTTCCACACGTGCTGTCTAGCGTTAGCCGAGTGGGCTAATTAGCGTGACTTCCATCCAGCGTTTCTCACGCGGGTTGTTTGCTCAGAGGCCGTTTGTTTCCTAGTTTAACCTGCTGGTAATGTTCAGTTCTCGACTTCAAACGCCACCAGATGAGAATGTCTGTGTTCTTACCAGAGAGGCGAGTCCATGATTCGACGCCATTTCTGCCCACCAAAGATCGTGTACGGCCGAGATGGTTCACTACACCGGAGTTAGCTTGTCCGACAAATGGGTCATGTGAACACAAATAGAGCGAGTTAATTGCGCTAAAGGTCCGTGCGTCGGTCCAACGTCATACGGACAAAAAATATGTCGTCGACTCTGTTCGTTACACAATAACACACAATGACAATTGTGTATGAATAGCACAGTAACACAGAGTGTTGTAGTTTGAAGGAGAAATGTGACGGCGGTGATTGCCCCTCCTCCACCTCCATCACCCGACCTACAGGGAACCAGCCTCCTCCTCCTCCTCCTCCTCCTCCACCTGAGGTCGCAGCAGCAGCAGCAGCAGCATCATATTGGCTATCACATCACACCGGAGTCTGCTCTTCCTCTTCCTCCTCCATCCTTCCTCCTCCTGCCGTGGAGCAGGGTCATAGAGGATCCTCCTGGACGGGTCTGGTCTCCTCTCGGAGGTAAGAAGGTCTCTCTTCTTCTCTGCTCCGTGTTGAACGTGGGCACCGTCGTGTTTTGCTGCGTCCGACGCGGTTTTCTCTGCGGCTGGTTGCGCGTGGAGGCTGAAGGCCACGAGCGTCAACGTGCAATCGTTGATGTCTTGCTCTGTTTTTTCCATACATATTATTATTATTATTATTATTATTATTACACATATCTACACAAGAGGTCCATATCGTGACCCAGGTGGTTTCAGAATCAGCAGAATACTTCAGGTACTCCGGTGGGTCAGGGTCCAGGGATGGCCATGCTTTGGCACATGAAAAATAATTATATTCCTAATTAAAATAAAGTCAGACATGTATATTTCAGCCAGACAAACAATGAAAACGTCTTTATATTTAATGTGTTTTATACATAGTAAATATAGACAAGATTTTTTTAAAAAGTAGAATAGCCTGAAAAAATATAGTAATTATTATTAATATTAATATATAAATATGAAGGAAATAAAATATAAACACTGATGACACCGAACCAGGAAACATTATACACACATTAGAATGTGACTCATTGATTATGAGAATTCACCAGATGATAAAATGAAGCATGTCTGTTTGGACTCATTAGGCTGTCGCTTGTTTGTTGGTTTGTTTCTTCAGTTATTTTATAAATTCTGCCGGCAGTGAACGGTTTAATATTCGTATGTTTTTGGGATCCGATGGGTGGAACACATTTTTGTCTCTCTGGTCAGACGTCCTCTCAGTCCCACAAACCCAGCTGCTGTATGATTCAAGTGTTTAAACTGTGTGTACGTGTACATGTGTGTACACACACACACACACACACTGAGATCAGCTCCATCAATGGCCGCCGGCAGTTTAAAAGCTCTCAGTGATGACTATCGGACACAGATGCACTCAGGCTGCCGCCACTCAGCTGGACGGATCTCTGGTCAGAACACCAAGGAAGTCTCTCACACACACACTGGTAGTACACCACTGTGTACTACCAGTACACAAACCTATGTACTACACGAGGAATACGCCTTAACATAATATTCTGCGTAGTATGACATCAATGGGTGTTTCAGCAGCGAAAACTAACAGCTGACTGGAGAGCAGTTAGCTCTGCTAAATGCTACGTCAGCATGCTAACAAGCTCGTTTTTCAACTTGTGCTGCTTCAAGATTGTTTTTGGGCAGACATGAACCGCCATATTTGTTTATATCTGCAGTCACATTAAGCCAAGCTAACAGCATCTGGGAGTAGCTTCATGTTTATCACGCATAACTCCACACCCCCCCCCCCCAAAGGTCTGACCCTGAGGTACGAGTTGCCACGTTCGCAGAGTACGTTTAGTTAATGTACAGCAGAAACACCTGAGGTCACCTGGTGGGAACCGACACGACACCTGAGGGCTAAAGGGCAGACGCTGATCCCTCACAGCCAACAGCGTCTCCGGGGGGACGAGTGTAACCACAGCAGTAACTGTCAGGCTGGGCGTTGGCCCGGCTGGGCAAGCTGATAAACAGGGAGGGGAGGTGTGTGTGTGTGTGTGTGTGGGGGGGGGGGGGGGGGGGGGGGGGGGGGGGGGGGGGGGGGGGGGGGGGGGGGGGGGGGGGGGGGGGGGGGGGGGGGGGAGGGG